>CM034405.1:6403900-6628900 GCA_019925095.2 Dendrolimus kikuchii
TATCACCAGGTAGTGGTCCGTTTCAAGAGTGGGGCCTCTGTAGGCTCTTGTATCCATTATTGTGTTTCGGAGGCGACTATCAATTAAAATCAGATCAATCATACTTTTCTGATCATTCATTCTCCATGTATACGTGTGAATATCCTTATGATGGAATAGTGTGTTCGACACAAGCAAGTTTCTTTCCATGCATACGTCTATGATTGGCCTACCAGCATCGTTCACTCTCTTGTCACCATAGGGTCCAAGGACAGCCTCAAGGCCGTCTCGTTTGGTCCCCACCCAGCCATTAAGATCACCACACATAATTAGTCTTTCGTTCCCTTCAGCCAGATCCAGAATTTCTCTCACAGACTCCCAAAACTTCTCGAGTTCTTGGGGATCCGCTGAGCTTACGGGAGCATAAGCTGCGACCAGAAAAACTCGCGTGATCCCCAGTTTTAGGCGGACCCAGAGAAGTCTCGGGTTCACCAGACAATAAGCTTTTACTCCAGACACAAAGCGGGATGAGAGTAAGACGCCTACCCCCCCACTTGCACGCTCGTCCAGGTCCACGCCGGACCACAGAGCAAGCATGCCACCGGGGAGGTCATCGACGTCGCACCCCTTCCGCTTTGTCTCTGTCAGACATAAGGCATCCAGGCTTCTCTCATTCATTATATCAATCATTTCGTCCATCTTATCTTTCATTCCACCTCTCACATTCCACGTGCCTATACGGCACTCTGCTCCTCTCGACCCGCCAGGTTTGGCGCTGCGTGAAGGGTGGCGGCCCCCTTCGCCGCATGCGCGAGAATCCACACCGACGGGGGCGCATCGGTGAGCGTCGCCTGCGGGGGACGCCCTATCGTGCACTGCACTCGGGTGAATCCTGGTCAGAATTGTGGCCCTCTGGGCCAGCGGGGATCGCGACGAGCACGCTTCTGACATGACCCCGGTAAGTCGCATTTGGCCACAGTTACTAACACAGGTGGAACAGGAGCATAAAAATATTATCCATAAACATGTCAGTCGAGAGTTAATGTTGTATTAAAAAATATTTTAATGCAATCCTTCTTTCTTTATAACTGCAGTATTCTAGGTAAAATGTGTTACTTATATTTATGAACTGGACTTAATTAAGTTAAATTTTCTATCTATTCATTTATATCATTATGTTTAGCTTAGAAAAAATATATATTATATAAAAACAGTTCCTAAGCATTAATAGCTTACCTCAAAGAATATCCCCATAGTGGTATTGGGTGTAAATGTGCACATCTTCCATTGGCAGGTGTTGCCCATCCCGACTTCCGTGTCCGACACGCAGGGGCCCTTCACGTTTAAGGACACACAGGAACCGATCGCACCAGATACTATTTTGGAAAACAATCAAATCCGATGTATAGTAAAGAAATATTTAAAAAGCAAAATTAGTGCTTTAAATGATGATTGAAAACAGTGTTAGAATAATAACACTCCTAAATTCTACATTTGTATGCAAGCCTCAACCAAGAAGACTGTATAGAGACTGACGGAATGGATCTCTTCAGAAGGAGCTGTATTTACATGGCTCCTCTTATTTATAACCCTTTGCCAACTAATATTATAAACGTACCCTCAAGAAAATTCACTGCAGTCTTAAAAAAGTGGCTGATTAAGGAGTGTTTCTATACTGCAGATGAATTTCTTAAAAAAAGTGCTTGTCATTATTATCTATATGGAAAATCTTAGTGATCTATTTGTTATTTTTTTCTCTTGACATTCATTGCTTACATATTATCAAAAATTGACATTTTTTTATAAGTTAGAATATTTATGTAAATCATAATTTTATTGTAATTTTTAATTCATTTTGTACACCACTATGTGGTAGAATGGACTGTGCTTCTACATTTATATAACAACTGTATAAACTACATTCTTGCAAATAAAGATAATGATTGATTGATTGACAATTATAATAGGGGTGCTGATACTTGTTGCAATATATAACTAACACAGTAGATAGATAGATAACTCTTTATTGCACACCAAAGCATAGATAAACAGAAGTAGAAAAATACAGAGACAGTACAAGGGCGGCCTATATCGATAAAAAGTGATTTATTTTAGGCAATCCCTAGCAGGGTTTCATAGATTTTAAATACTGATGGCGGTGTAGTCTATACTATAAATAATAATAAATGATAAGTATATAAAGTATATACAAGTACAAAAACAATATAAATATATATACATATGTATATACATACATACCACAAGAGACACTAATATATAATTAAAAATATATTATTACCTATTGCAGGATTCAGATTAAATGTCATTAGGAATATCATAAAATTAGAAGTACACACACATAATATACACAGTTCTTACAAACAACCAAACATAACAAGTCCAAATGGTAAAGCAGATGGTAACAATATACATTGCATAAAATCTGCCCTGAGCTACCCCTTGCAAATTTATACATTTCACTGTTGAAACTCAACTGACTGTGACGGACTGATCTCATATATTCGCAAAATAAACATAGGCTCCCCAGTAAACATGCATAGACTAACTATTGAAACTCTGAATCTTGTAACACTTTAACATGGTAGTTATAGGTA
Organism: Dendrolimus kikuchii; assembly: GCA_019925095.2. Lineage (NCBI taxonomy): Eukaryota > Metazoa > Arthropoda > Insecta > Lepidoptera > Lasiocampidae > Dendrolimus > Dendrolimus kikuchii. Next base: position 6,406,495 of record CM034405.1, read on the forward strand.
TATAGGTATAGACATAAGGCACACACTGCACATGCACTTCCTCACAACACTAGCATGTAACAGATACACTCTACATTAGTATAAGTTTAATATTAAAATTAGAATAAATTAATATAATAAGTTATTCTTAAGGTACACCACAACACAAACAGGCATTCATTAAATGTCACACACAATAACAAAGTAACAAATAAGTGTGTACAACTTCCTAACTTCTTAAATTTAATTGTAAAAAGGGTACTAGAGACCGTAGTTACACTTTAACATGAAACAACATGACTTGCAAGAACCTACAATTAAAATGAACTATATAAAATAGAGAGTTAGTGAGCCTTACTTTTAAGTTCTCTACAACATTTAACCTCTAAGGTGCCATTGAAAGCCATCTTGTAGTCACCCTTCTGATCTTTGGCAAAGACTCTCTGGAATGTTTGCTTGAAGAGGGAAGAGTTGAAAGAGTCACCCATCACCATGTGACCACTGAAATAAAACTGTATATTATGACAGGATCTAATCATATTTGACTTTGTTTTGTGGCAACCGGGAACAAATGTGTAACCATGCCACCGCCATGAAGTCTCAATAGAAAGTTTAAGTACAAGAAATGCAGGCTTGATATCGAGAGGGACATATGTGCCATCGGTATCATAATAAGTGATACCTAAGACCTTGCAAAATGGAAAAAAAAGTAGAAAAGCATATCCTATACATCAAGTCAGACAGAAACCAACCTGAGTTTAACACTAAAGGTTTTGAATCAAAATTAAAGGGCATCACCAATTATATAAGACTGGCCACATGATGGCAATTCTAGTTGTGTAAGAAATGTCTATAGGTCACTGTGACCATTTGTTTCACTGTCTATTGGTTCACCAAATTGCATTCGAAAACTTTTCATAATTTCATCTATTTACTGAAGTGAGGGTAGTTTTAAAAGATGGAGTCTGGCATATTCAAATTATGTGGCTATTTATCTTCCTTAATAATAAGAATACAAACAAAGTTTGATGTATACCTATTAAAGGTGAAAAAGTACATACAGTCATAAATTCCATCTCATTTATAAACATTAATTTTTAATCTGATACTGAAAAGTCATATTACTTGCACATCATATTAGACTAGCTAGGTTGTCAAAATTTTCTGATGTCAAGACTAAGCTTTTAAGTCAATAGAGGAGAGCCCTAGTCCTTAAATTCATAAATCAAAAGTCAAGCACATACCCAGTTGAATTACAGCACTGCTTCATCTCCATCAGTCCAGTTTGATCCAATGCACAGGAGTAAATGTCAATTGAGTGCCCATTTGTTGCTGCTCTTAGAGACAAAGCCTCATAGTGTTTGATTGCCTTCTTCATGTATTTCGCATTGTCCTTGTGTATGTCATGGTGAGAACGGATAGGCTGCTTGAGCTCATCATTGACCACTTGACCTGGACCTTGGGAGCATGGTCCTCCGAGGAACATCATGACCCTTAAAGAGTAAGTCTGTTGGATTATGACTATATACATATAGATACAATAGATGAACATAAACTCCACTAGTTTCAGTGGGAATCACTTATACACATTTGTATGTGAATAATTAGTACTTTTTTATTTTTTTATCGCAGGATTTCGCCTATAGACATTTGCAACACCAAAGGTGCTACAAATGCGCTGTTGCTCTCTTAAGGGACTGGAACCTGGTCACTAATGCCGGAACACAACGCAAGGTTGTTATAGCGGCGTACTCTAGACAGGGGTGGTCGCCATCCAGTAGGTCAAATGCCCTACCACCTGGCTGTAGGTTGTTTGGTCGCCTCTTACGACAGGCCGCCCGCCGCAGGAAATTGTATTCTTTCTCTGTTCCTCCACGGATAAATAATACGGAATACATACATACATAACTTCACGCCAGTTCCCTTACGGGGTAGGCACGAACAACAGAGCGCCATTTAGGCTTATTCTTACACACCTCACTTGCTTCTTTGACATTCATAACTCTTGTCATGCACGCTCGTCTGTTCTTAAGGCTCCTGACATCACCATACGGAATACTTCATTATTATTAATTAATATCTATAATATTATAAAATTCTAAACATTGAAATTATTAAAAAAAAACAACTGGAGCAGACTATGTAAACATTAGAGAACACGATGCATTTTTTTTAGATTTCTTGTCTGTTTGTCCTTTTGTATGTTTGTTCGAGATTCACGTAAAAACTACTGGGCCGATTTCGATGCGGTTTTCGCCGATCGACAGCAATTCTTAGACTTATACTCTGCACTACTTTTTATCTCGAGAATCCCGCAGGAATTTTCCCGGGAACGGTTTGAAGTTGGTCGGATGCATAAAAAGTAGCTTATTCTGACACAGTTTCCACTAAAACGATAACTTACATTCTTTTTTTTTAATACTGCAATACTTTGTGTCCCGGGAATCCCGTGGGAATTTCAAGTCAAGCGTGGATGAAGTGGCGGACAAATCCTAGTATAGAAATATGAATTTAAGTTCAGAAATTATAGATACTAGACAATATGTTTGTTCTTTCATCATGATCTGATGAGATTAAATCAATTATCACGTAATATGTCTATACTTTTGATAATGGGGATGAACATCATACACTTTTTATCTCAAAAAATGGTAAAAGTTACTGCAATATTCAGAATCAATGTTAGGCATAAGTATAAGTAAAACTGGCATAAGTATAAGTAAAACTAAGTAAATTTTGAAAATGAAAAAGGTACAAACCTTGCCCCAGTATTAGGATAAGTAACTTCCAACAACCCTACAGCTAATGACAAAGCCACACCACTACTTCTCAAAGGGCGTTTCCCAACACCCAATGGCCAGGGATCTCTTCCCAGTTCACCGATTAGGTCTGTCAGAGCCATGTCACACTGTTTTACTGGTTGCAGGAAGCGGTGAGCTGGAGGTTGTGGGGCTGGTGCACCTGGACGTTGTTGCTGTGGGTTTGGTGCATTCACACGGCCAATGGCTAGTTGTTCCTGTATCTGTTTGGCTGTTAAATCTTTTGTGCCTTTGAATACATAGCATTTTGATATGCCTTCCGTACCTGTACATTGTTATTAAATAATAAATAGCAATATTACTCCATAATTATTCTCTACTAGATTCAGGCCTCCCACTTTTAAGGTGATTAAAATGTATCACACGTTGGGGGAAACACAACAGGGTTTCACATGCTGGTAATCAAAATATTGTTACAACCTAAGCGTCGACAAAGACAAATGCCACACACAGATTTGTAGAAGCACATTTATTACTCGTCGGCATTTGAACTAATTGTAATTATTTTATGATTGGCTTCTTTTGTTTACTTATTGATTGGCATACGTTTCTAGAGAACAGCCCATTGTTTTATTGTACTCTTTTATGGACGCTTGCAGCTGAATCATTAGCCAGGTGTTGTGATGTGATACGGGCACAATACATTTGTGCAGTACAAAACGATGGCTTGATTGAGGGAGGAGGGCAGTCGAGCGAGAACCACGATTAAGGCGAGACGTGTGTACATATCGGGAATCTATTAGTGACGGACTTTGCGCGTTTTATTGAATTACGACCTTCTGCATTACGTTTGGATTTGTTGTGTTCGGTTATATTTGTACCTGTGTTATACGTGTTTGTATAGTTCTAATAAACTCTATAATAATTCCAACGGCATTTTAATTCGAGTCCCGCAACTGGTAACGATATGCAGGATTCCATCCAATGCTTTCCTTCACTTCTACAAATAGGTAATGGTAGTTGTAACAATATTATGCACGTTAAGTCTGGAAAACTGCCATTTTCATCAGCAAGATATCAAAACCATTACAATGCAGTAAGACGCCAAGTCAGTTTTTGTTCTATATTTTTCAAAGAGCAAAAAATTTGACTAATCTTCTATTTTTAAAATTTTGTTTATGTATTCATTTTTTTTATTAACAAAATTTGAGTTATGATTACTAAGGGGTTATGCCACTCTAGAACTTTCGAAAAATCGTTTTTTTTTTTAATGAAACTTCTTTAGAATCATTGTGATTTGAAACTAGACTAAACGAAAAAGCGACAGAGATGAACACATAAATCGATAGGACTAAACGAATTTTACATGGTGCAGTATAGATTAGAGAGTCAATAAGACCGATGATAAAACATAGGTCCAATATGGACCGAAATAAATCCGTTAATAATATTTTATTAGAGTGAAAGGGAGAAAAACTGAAAGTGATATTTAAGAAGTTTATTTTTAATTATAATGTTAATGGATGTAGGCTAAAGAAAATATATTTATATTAATAAAGTTATAGAAGAATTATCTTTGAGTATTTCATGTGAAATGGCACTTCTACTGTGTGTGAACTGCATACACACACAATTTTTTATTGTAAATAGTCCTCTAGGACCTCAAAAATGGTGTGCCAAAAGATTATGACTGGGATAAATTCAAGTATTCCAGTTTCGAATTTTAGTATAAGGCCATCTGGGCGGCAGTTTTGTGAGCACTAGACGGAAGGTACATCAAAGGACTCGAGCATGTATATGGCAGATGTTATGGAAATCATTTGTTTTCTAACTATGCTAGATAAGTTTAGACTTGACGAACGACTGTTCACTCAGGCACAGCTAAGCAATTGAGGATGCTAGTTGACAAACACTTGTCTTTTTCAATATTTCTGTTAACTTAAATATTTTTGCTATGTAATTATTTATTTGCTTTTACAATAAGTGACAAAGTGTGTGCAGTTAGGCTCTTACACACGAAACTGCAACGAAAGCTTCAACTCAACTGTATAGGTGTTGGCCCCAAAACTAATTTCAAGTGGTCAAACAGTCTTGGCTGTATGTAGCTATGGATATTGTAATTTGTGTGTACAATGAAACATTTTCTTCTATTTTGGACATAATGGAAGCAATGGACTTGGAAATCGGCCCAAACAGCTATGAATTATGCCTGGACATCAACAAAGAGGTCATAAAGCTTGTAGAGAGATCACTCAAACAAAAAAGAAATACAAGGACAATTGTATGCTGCAGGCATCATAAATAAAATTATTCATGATTTTTTACAACTCGAAATGAAAACATAACTCGACAGTTTTCAACGTTCACTTGAAATGGTGAATATATCTGAAAAATACATTGTCTATGGAATTATATAGGACTTTTTTATAGTGTAATTGTTCATTTGTTATTAACAATTATGTGACGATTTTTTAGGATTTTTTTTCACTTTTAAGTGTGTCATTTGGCTAAAAATCCTTTGTACTACTATAGTTGTTATTATATATAATTGGCTCATTATAATTCAATAATTACAGGAGCTGTTTGTCCCGTCAAACAGAGATATTTTCGCAAAAAACACTGCATAGCCACCATTTTCATATTAATTGCATCAAAAAATTATTGTGAGGTGTGTAAGAATAAGCCTAAATGGCGCTCTGTTGTTCATGCCTACCCCACAAGAGAACTGGCGTGAAGTTATGTATGTATGTAAAAAAATATTGTATGCAGTCACTGATATGTATGATAAGTGCCCTTTATTGTAATCTTGATTGATTTTAATTATTATTTTTTTGTATTTTTCTGAAAAATATCCCTGAAAATACCTATTTTTTGACTTATGGGTGGCCTTAAATGTTATGGGCATATGAAAGGTAAAAACTAGAAAAGATGCAAGTCATCAGAGAACAATTTCTCAGAAACTTACCCAACTCATGGATCTGTACCATTCTACCAAAGGTAATAAGTCCAACAAGGGCATTTTGTGGCATCAAACTCAATGATGTTTGAAGTGAATCCTTCAAAGCCCCAAGTTCTTCTTCATCCAAACAAGTGTCTACTACAAGAAGAAAGATTGGTGGCATGGTTTGAGCTCGAGTGATTGTATATTCGATTGTTGAGAAGTTTGGAATCAGTTCTGCAGGTTGGTGTTGTTCTGATATAGCTGCATATTGTGGAGGGAACTATAAAAAAAATTGAATATATTAAAAACTATTATCTTATATTATTGAATGCGCTAATCTCAGGAACTACTGATCTGATTTGAAAAATTCTTTTAGTGTTAGATAGCCCGTTTATCAAGGAAGGCTATAGGCTATATATCATCACGCTAAGCCCAATAGGAGCGGAGCACCAATGAATAATGTTGATGATGTCATGGGCACAGCTAGTTCACTATAAAGTTAAACTTAGACAATAAATATAGATATGTTTAGTTCTTTACATTTCAACAATGAGCAGTTTTAAGAACAGTGAGTGCCATAACCGACTGGTAACCATTTACCATTTATTTTATATACACAATTTATAATTAATTTCATCTTTATTGGGCGCCATTTTGAATATTTTCATGGTTACTCTCGTATACGTAAATATGCTCTGTTGTTTTTTCTTAATTTTTTGATGACTTACACTGTTTTTTGGTTCTTTTTCTGTTGATTAGTGGCTTTCTTTTGAACTTTGAAAGGAATGTTCAACTTCGGAACAATGATATAAGTGCAATATTAATGAAAAAATAAATGAGGTTGTTTATTAAAAAAATTATTTCGAAATCTCTGGACCATAGGAGTTGTAGTAGGGGTAAGTATGCCTCCTCCCACCCCACTCCATCACCCCGCTACTTAAAATTTGTGTATTAAACATCTACAGATTTACCCTTTTCCTTATTTGACATTAGATTTATCTATAAATACATGTATTTAAGGACACAGCTATCATAGTCCTTTATTATTTGTAGAAGTCGCAATTATAAAAGATTTTATAATACTAGACTTATTATTGTCATTAAAGAGACTATGGTAAGAAGACATACAATACTAGTGTATTGTATGACTTCTTACCATAATTATATCTTAATATCAAAATAGAAAACCAGTACACTGTTTATTCGAGGAGGCTAAGCAAAAGTTTTAATGGATTTTAATTTTAAATCACAATTATTAGAAATATATTTTTGCATGATGATCTGTAAATTTTATAAGGCAATACATTACTTACAGGATTCCTTTGGAAGCAAAAGTTGCAGACCCATAATTTGGCCCTGTAGTCAACTTGACACATTGGATTCAAAATTGCTCTGCAGGTATTACGAGTACATAATACAGGTTCGTACTGAATCGGTGGTAAATCCGGTCGTTCCTTCAGCGGTTGATACAAACATGCCAGGGGTACAACTAGTCTCGTAGTCTCAATTCGACTCGAAGGCCATACATTCCATGTAAATCGTATACCATCCCTGTCCTCATTCTGTTGAATAAACTCTTCATACGTGGCCATTTCACTGATCTACAACGTTAAAACATCAGATTAAAATACGACCCAAGCACATCCTCATATATTCATTATTTACACTAACTATACGTACCAAGAAAACATACGGCCGCTTAAAACAGTTACACAAACAATATGCTACACTTACACCGTATATTCATTCAACAATAATGAGTAATTATCGAATAATTTATAATTTTTGCCAAACGGGAGAGGCTGGCTGATTTGGCAATTGTCAAAACCATAGACAGATCAGCTGTCACATTCGCCACGTCATTTTTAAAAACGCAACAGAATTTTAGTCACAAAAATATATAATCCTAATATATATAAATTACGTGTCACGTGTTTGTCCACGATGGACTCCTAAACTACTTGACGTATTTTAAACAAATTTGCACACCGGGTGCAGTTTGATCCGACTTGAAGGATAGGATAGTTTACATTTGGACCCGGTAGGTGGCGCTGCAATCGGGTTCTACATTTTATTTCTTCAGGGCAGAACAACGTCTGCCCGGACAGCTAGTGATATATAGAATGTTACACAATAATAAGTAGATTTTTAAAACTAACTACTGTGGCAAATTAATTTAGAAAACAATAGTGGCGCCACTTTCGAAAAAATGTCTAAACTCTAGCAACTTCAATTTTTATGCCGGAGCCACACCTGCGATAGTGTCAAAGATATTGATTGTGTACCAATTAGATCACAAATAATACACTACACCCATCGCCACATCTCCATAAAACGGCCTATATCTGTAACATTATCCCAGAGGAGGTATTACGCAGGAAATTGTATTCTTTCTCCGTTCCTACACGGATGAAGTACCAATTTTTAGATAGTATTTACCAAGTATAAAAACTATTTAATCTGCTATATGTATTGTATTATATTTAGTCGTTCTTTTATAAACACCTTTTGGAAGTTCGACTTCGACAGGTATGAGATATATGTGTATTATCTGTAGGTCTGAACTGAACTCTATATTATGGAGAGGGGGAGGAGTTTTTGGCGAGAACTGAAAGGAGATGTGGTGCTGTGCAGTTTAATTTTCTAAAAATGTGTAAAATTACTCTAAAATGAACAATAGTTGTAGGATATTTATAGTTTTTGTGTAGTAATTATCTGTTTTTGTGAGAAATGTGAACTGTATAGCCAAATGTGGCCTTTCGTGTTCTCACAAGAACTCCGTTAAATGGCGTCGACTGTAGCCTACAATACCACTGCGCTTGGCTTAAAGGCCTAGTTGCCAAGCCATAAACATAAAAAATATTATGGATGGTAGAGGTAAGGAGAATCATCTGTGTATACGAAAAAATGTCCGTCGAAATGCATTAAATTAGGATGGCGCCACTTTGGCATCAGGGTGAATTTTAAAGAAAGCCTCAAAAGTTATTTGAGTAGTGTTTTAGTTTTATAAAATTAAATATAACAAAATCACTAAGCGTATTATTCAAAATTCACGAAATAAAATCACTATTCACGTTTTCACATAACAATTCTTTCAGGTTATATTTAGTAAATTACTTTGTACTACGTAAATAGTTGACGTTTTATAACAGTGTACTGTCATTAACTACTCTAGTCACCAAAGATATTAATTATTTTAACTCGGCATACTTCGATTCGTCTACAACAGCTACATTCATACCATACCCTTTGTCTACATCAGCGCCATTGTGGAGAGCTTTTGAACGGTTATTATAACCTACAACTGGACACTTCTACAACTATTTTCCTATATAAGATAATTCTCCTTACCTTACCCTCCATACTCTGTATATAGATATTTGAATACAAACGATTTTATTACAGAGTTTCGTGTCACGGATGGTGCGGTTGTAAAATGTTTAGTCGATGTTGAAATTTAGTAGATCTGTACTGAAATTGATTAACGTAACGTAACGACACTAGAACTACCTATAGACAAGTTACGCGTCTGTGTCTTTGGTTGCTTTAGTTTACGTTCCGTTATGTGTAAACTTTTATCCTTATTAGTCTTTATTTTTTAAGATTTTATTAAAAACTACGTTTAAATCACACTTTTTCTTATACGAAATATAAATTAAATACAAATCGTCTCAATACCACTCATTAAACAGTTATGTAACAAATTAATGTGTTTTTTGAAACTAAAAAGCCCTGTGGAATATCGTAAAATTGGATTAGTAATGGAACGTATCTGAATGAAATATTTTTTATTTTAGGGCATAGTAAATTAAATTTCAATTATGGACAATAATTGTAAAATAACTAATATTTTAAGTTAAAACAACAATAACCCTATTGCAATAAGTGCTTACAAAATTAATGAGATGTCATTGCTTTGTTTCAAGAGCAGGAAGTTTACGCCAAAAAGTGCGACTGCGCACTGGCCAAATTAGTAGTGTGAAAGAAAATGGCGATCAGCGAAAGGCGTCCGGAGTTAACGTGATGAAAAACATTGTTAAAAGCTCAATTACATAGTGTTATAGTTATTAATTGTGTCAGATGTAGATTAATTAAGTGTTAATGAATAGTGATTGTGTATAAAAATGGCTGCGAATATGTACAGAGTCGGCGGTAAGTGGCAATAATTGGTTATTTTTGTTGTAGCTTCGCCGGTTCACCGCCAGCCGACTAGCGGTGCTTTGCTTTGATTGTCGTACCTTTATTAATTGCTTACTTTAATTAGTTCAATAAACTTGTAGCACAAATTTCCCTCGTTTTTCGACAACTGTGAATGATAAGTGATTAAAACACTATAACATGTTTGTTGAAAGTTATATTTATTTTACCAAATTTCGTCAAATAGGACATTAGCATTAACATCTAGGTATCATTGTATCGGCTTGCGTATCTGCGTGTGAGTGGCTAGAAATGAATCTCCTTCAATCGAATTGTGAATATAATTTATCTGTACAGTTTTTGCGAAATTTTGATGATTTTGACACGAGATTTTAGGTTATATTCGATGTTGTCAAAACATTTTATTTTGAAATCGAGGCATTTTTTGGGTTAGTGGAGTTCTTAGGGTTAATGAGGATAGTGAGTGAATGGCGCAACGGTTGTAGGATAGTGCGTTATCAGACCTTGTAGGTTTGGCGGTATACTGGTGTGAGGGGTTCTCCTTCATGAGCAGTGTCGTTGTGGGGTACTCGAGCGCCTCGTGTGCCGCGCTATGCGGTCGTCGCGTCGAATGTTAATTAGCTCATCCTTTTATATTACTTCCTATCATATAATATAGTGCCATTGAAAAAGGTTATGATGTCTTTGTTTGAAATATTGCTTGCATGTATGTTGTGTTCAAATTAAGAGTCAATGACTTTTTTTTCTGGTGTAAACATCATAAAATGCTACTTACCTATGTAAGTTATTCCACTTTAAAAAATAATATCTCCATAAATATTGAAACGGTGACAAATTTATAATTTTCATTTTTATCCTGGCCTCTGAAAGCTTGTATTTGTAGACATGTGTTTACAACTGATTGAACCATGTAAACAATAATGTGATATTTTATGGTCATTGACAATTTTAAATAATAATAAAATAATTTGTTTGATTCCAAAATAAGTAACAATCTTAGAATTACCACATGAAAGACATACAAATTTGCAATATTAGAAACTAAATTCTTTTTTGTGATTCTACTAGCTCCAAAACTAGCTTTAACTCTATCTTTGGAGCTACTAGTAGTCTGCTACATTGTCTACTTATAAAATAAAAAAGTTACTGCTTACTAAATATGTACAACTGTGTATGTTTGTGTATATGCATGTATGTGGTGTTGAGTGAATGGTGTTTACTCTCCAATCTGCAAGAATTCTTCAGTTTTGTTATAATTGAAATTCAATAGCCAATATTTCAATTTGTGCTTTATTATACATTTACTTAGTGAAACAATCTTGATTACTTGATCGGTTTTGTTGTGTAAGTGTGAGCTCATTGTCACATATTGTTTACTTGCAAAAGTAGTTCTAAACAATAAGATTGAATATGGTTTTTCTCTTCTTTTCTGAATAGAATTTATATCAGATAAGAGATAAATTACTTCACAGTGATTTTAAGGGTTAGTATATATAAATATATATCTGTCTTATATTGAGAACCTGACATTTACGATATAATTGAATTGTAGGGTACAAGAAAGGTTTGAACATGATAACTTTCAGAACGACTTACTCTGGCCTACAATTCATTCTGTAATGTGTTTGAAAGTATCTTTGTTTGTATGTTAATATGTTTCTTTGAAAGAATAAACTTTTAACATGAAATTTGATATATAAAATACTTAAAAAAAAAAACTATTATGAACATAAGATAGAATTTACTTGGAAAATGTGATCATTTCTATGGGACCTGAAATTAGTTTATATATGAGTATTTTTGAATGAAACTATTATAAAATTTGGTATATGGCTACTTTAATATCATAAATTGCAAATGTCTATAAGTAATAGTAACTACTTTCCATCAGATGGGCTGTCTGCCTGTTTGCCCACTTCCTTACGTAGTATAAAACATACTCGCTTTCCATATCTGTCTGTATATCTACTAACTTCTCCTCACCCACACATCAGATTTTTAAGGGGTTTTCACAATCAGTTAATTTTTTTAACTTTTTTACTTACATACTTGCTAGGGATTGACCAGTGGCTTTGCCATGGGATAAACTAGTTTCACAATAGAAAACAAATGAGAATAGTTCTCTCAGGTATTATGCAAGCAAACCGACATAGACAGCCTTAGTTCTTTATATTTTTAGCTTGAAATGGCTTATCCATCAATCAAGATCATCTATGATAAACAAACAAACATATTCCCTTCCTATCATCATGGTTATGTAAGTATTATTTTAGTCACTCATATAAATCTATTCCCTGCTTCTTAATAACATTCAATCTATAAACAGTATGTTCTGTGTAATGTATTCAAGTTAATTTTTAACAAGACATAGCTATTTGTTTAGTCTAAATGTTTCATGTGTTGCAAAAGGATAGGTGTTGAAGTATATTATAGTTTCAATTTCCACACCTACTACTCTATTTCAATTTGTAGAATTACTCTTGTAGTTATAGAACAGTGGATTATATTTAAATGGCCTTGTTTAAAAAAAAAGAATAAATGTACTTCATGAGATGGAAGTGTTTCATGATCTTTTTAAACAAACAATACTCCAATACAAGCAATATAAAAACATTGCTTAATGCATCTAATATTCATTTGAATAAAATACTATATATATATATAGAGGTCTACACTTTTGTGATAAAAATTCCACCAAAAATCTTCAAATACCTAATAAAATGTATAATTTTTTTTATGTATTAGTACATACATACATAACTTCACGCCAGTTCCCTTGCGGGGTAGGCACGAACAACAGAGTGCCATTTAGGCTTATTCTTACACACCTCACTTGCCTCTTTGACATTCATAACTCTTGTCATGCAAGCTCGTCTGTTCTTAAGGCTCCTGACATCACCTTCTGCTAGTACACAATCAATTTGATCATGGAAGGTGTGTCGTGGCCTTCCACGACTTCTGCATCCATCCACTTTTGCATTGTATATCTGTTTAGTCATTCTTTCATCATGCATTCTTTCCACATGCCCGAACCACCGGAGCATTCCTTTCCTTACCTTCACCCCGACACTCTCTTATGTATTAGTAATTTCTATATATTACAAAAACCTCATTGTTTTCAAATATCTTAAACGAATTTTGTTTTATTTATTATTTTATTCATATTAAAGACTAAATTTAAGAATTACTAAAGGATTTCATGTCCAAAGCATGTCTTACACATTCAACTTTTTTAATAGCTCTCTTGAACTTCTTAAATAATACACTTGCATTTAGTTACAAATGTTTTTTAATTATTGGTACACTCAGTGAAGTGATGGTCATCATTATTTGATCTTATGTTCTTGTGTGCTTATATTTTCTCAGTAATGTTAAAATTAATTATAAGCAATTTAAAGGAGTCATTGACTGATTTGAAAACTGCTTGTTGTTGTATTTTTTCTATATTAGTATTATAGTTAAAAACAAATATCTAAATTCTCCATTACTTAAATATTTATGTATTGCATATTATCTGCCTTGATTAAAAAGTTACTAGGTAAATATATTTTTAATATAGACAGTTAATACAAATTAAGTGCACTACAAATTAAAGCACACATTCTGGTCTTTCTTTTAAAAATGATATCTCTCAAATAACAAATTCATAATGGTCAGATATACAAACAATGTCCATATGTTGTTACGGATTTTAATGTGATTTAGCGAAATCTAACTAAAATAATAATTCGCTTCTTGATATTATATTATTTGACTTGCTCTTAGGAAAATTTTCTAAACGAAAGTTCAATATAATGTTTACAGAAGGGAATTTAATTTATTTACGTTTTTGTTAATAAATATATAATACATAAAATAAAACCCGTAACACCTGGCGATGGTGACAAATATGGAATCATTACACACTACATAAATTATCAACCACTGATGGATCTCAGGACTTGTGTGATGTGAACGGGACCAGCTTTTCGATGTATCTCTACATATCTAGTGGCCGGTGGCCGCCGTTTGCTACACAATTAAGAGTTTTCTGAAAGATCAAAAAGATAAGAACACAACAATTATATTTAACCAGATATTGAGCTCAGAAGATATCGATCAAATTGAGAAAGTAAGAAGGCTTTACAGAGAACCATACAGTGAGGTGACAAAAGAAAAATTCTAAAATGGAAACAGAACCTATATAGTTGAAGAAAATATATCAGAAGGTGAAACATAATGGAACATATTAAATACTACAGCACCCTTTTCCCTTGGTGGGGAGGACTTTGGGAACGGATGGATTCCCTAGAGTTGCATGGGTCAAGACTGAGAATGGGGAACGCATAAAGGCAACTCAAAACCTATACCCTGTGGAACTTTAAAGAGCCCTTATAGAGGACTACAAAATTGGTGATGCCCTCCGGTCGGGCAGTTATAGTACCAAAATGTTTTGACTAATATTGAGCGTAGGCATCGCTGGGGCCTGGAGTGTATTGAAACTTTTTAGAATGCATGTTATTTTTCAATGTTTAAATTTATATGTAATATCATTTTTTTTGTTTATGTCACTTCTAAGAAAATTTCCTAAGGCAAGTCAAATTTATTGTTTTAGAAGTGAATTTTATTTATTTTCGTTTTCACTATTAAATAGGTGTCTGTTATGTAAAATCCGTAACATTTGTCATGTGTAACATATATTTTAATGTATTCTTATAGTGCATATTATGTATTTTTAATATTATTTTAACATATACAAATAAAAATACAAATAATTATCATCACAAAATTTTCTATGAATTATTAGAAAATGTCATAATTACAAAAGTCATTCTCCAAAAGTTCTTTAATACACTTGTCATCCACAGGAATAAAAAATATAATATATAATGGGTGTACTTTTTAAATTTTATATAGTAGAATACTTTGACCTCTATTGGATAATGAGCAAAATTAAACCCTAAGGGGATTGTTTTAATGACAATTTTAATAATAATGCTGTTGTAGAGCAAAATTATATTTAAAGAAACCTTTGTCATGCTTGGCTGGTAATATTATGTAATTATCTTCATATATAATTAATATTTTAACAAGTTGATAATAAATGTTAAACTTTATATTTGTAAAGAAAATTATTAACTTCATAACTTTTGTCAAGTATAAATTTAAATAGAGGAATGAATGTCTTTAAACATATCTTTTGTTTTAACATATTGTTAAAATATTGTGTCACAAAGATATTAAAACTAGCTTTAGTATTTTTATAGTTTTTTAAACTCATAATACTAGGAAATATTTTATATACTCTGGTCTCTGGTCTGGTCTGGTCACTGTAAGCACAAATATGCTTGGTCTTCAGAGAGACCTCCCATCTCTTCACTTTTAACCATCTGTTTAATGATGTGTTATAAAATAGAGTTATCCAGTGCATTTTAGGAGCTATACAGAGCATTTAGTGTGTGTTGTTTTTCTACCACTGCACCCATTTTGATTGTGCATACAAAGATTTAGAGATTCTTAAGAACATTTTTATTCTGTACCTTAGGTTTCCTAAAACTCTGGTATGGCTATCAGCTGTGCTCTAGGTATATAAAAAAAAAAATGAAACAGTGAGTTTTTTTAGGATAGTAGAGAGGATGGGATAAGGGATGTGATCGCCGGAGAGGAGGAGGACGCGCTGTGATCCGTGCGCCCTCTCTCAACTCGAGGTGAGGTCGAGGTGGTCGGAGAAATCCGGATCGCCAGCTAACGCATGGTGACGGCAGTCCGCAAAAGGGCTGGCCGTCGTCCGTCTGGGCTGGAGGTGAATGCGCGAGCGAGCCCACAGCCCGGACAAGGACGCTCGAGGATCGGACAGGGGTTTTAGGGGGTATACCTAACAGCGGCGTGGAAATAGTACTTCACACGTGAAGTGCTAGTGTCACCCTGACTTGGCGAATTCCACACACGGACCCAGCGTGGGCGTAACTACGTTCTAAGTCTCACGATCTTCCTGCCATAAGCGCGGGGCACATGAGAGGAGGGTGGTTTTAGTGGAGTATTGACTCTTCGAGTCTCCACATAAACCGGCGATTTGACTGATGCGCCCATTCGTGGGTGACACCTCTCGTCGGTTTGGTCTAGTCCCTAGTAAAGGACCCGGTACTGTGCGAAAAGCATTTCCCCCGCCTCAAAAAAAAAAAAAAACACACAGGCTGTAACCATTCCCCCTCGCGCGGCTTATGGTCCTCAAACGGGTTTCCCCTGTATAAAGGGATGAGATCAAGGGAAATAAATATAATACATTCATAATTTATCCCTATTATAATATAATTTGTCAATTACAATGTAGAAACATGAAACTACATTTGTTTGTATAAAGACAACACTTGGTATGATATTAACCAACTTGCAAAAACAGTTTTTATTCAGGAAGAGACAAAAGTTTTTGACAAACAGAAATGCAGGTATTATATAGTGAAACCATATGAAAAGCACGAGGGCTTCAAGTATAAAGTGAAATCCGCTATAGCCATTCATTTGAAGACACATTCCCAACTGCCATAGAACCACCTAAAATTGTACAAAGGGAAGTAACCAGAAAGACAATTTTTGAAAATGTAACTAGAACATGGTAAAACAAGACTAAATTGAAATAAATGTAATCATGTGATATAATTATTACCTATGTATCAAAGAGTATATTAATAGGTAATTAAAAAACACTGAAACCTTAAGTTTGTTGAGACATACAATACTTGACAAAAAGCTACTTCTTATATTTTAACTCTGTTATCATAAATACAATAAAACACTTAAATGTATTTGAAAATTTTAACATTACATTTTATTTGTTAACATAACCTTCAGTTATGTGAAAGTATAAGTTCAATGAACTATTACTTAAACTCTGTCTAGTTTTAACTTACATAGCAAATAATTTGCCACTTGTGCTGCATGGAAATAACTGATACCAGTACATAGGTTGTTAGGTACTCCTTTATCAAATTACCTAGTGGTGCTATATATTTTCCTTGTATATGATGTTGATGTAAATTGGCATTTTCCATAAATAAAATTATAAGACCATGAGTCAATTAATTAGGCACAGTTTATATTGTGCAACTATTTTCGAAATAAAAACTGAACAACCAGTATTAAACCTCTTACTTGAAATTATGGCTCCACTAGAAAACTGCACTACATTAATAAGAGTAATTTTGTTAAAGTGAACTGTGACAGAGACTTGCTTTTATTTGTCCTTCCCACTTCTATATAGCCTCATAGATATGCTGAAATAAATTTTTTACAGGGTTAAGTTCCCCTGTTTGTAGTCATACATACAATTTTGTAATATGTCTGTGACTGGCTGTCCTAGGTATAATCTTGGATATTTGTTTATTGTCTTTTTATCAATGGGAATGAACCGATTATCGTGAAATTTGATATTTACTTTCGATATGGAAAATAAATTTCGATACTTTTTATCATGGAAAATAGATAGTAAGTAGCTATTAATACAGATCAGGAGCCCAATTCTGCTATATCAATATCTTGGCCTCGCGAAGATATTCAAAGTACGAATCTATTGCTATAGTTTCAAAAATTCGTATTCTACTAAATCCACAATATCTTCTCGACATCGTCGCTGCAGAATAATAGTAGAAAAAAAATTGGCATTACCATTAGTAGAAATCAATATTGAAAACCTACCACAATTTTAAACATTTATTTCGCGAGTTTTCGCTTCTAAATATTTATTAAGATAGAGTGGCGTGCCCGTGCCATTGGAATGAACAGAATACCGACTATAGTGTCCGGCGATTTTGACGAGGCAGTAATAGCAATTGGGTCCCTAGAAGTTATGTGAGTGAAGCCCTGTAATTATATGGCAGTGATTAGATCATTATTTATTTATTCTGTACAGGACTCCACCTTCACAAAAAAAGAATACATAAACGAATAAATAAACTAGTGTTACAACAATAAAAATGATAATTTTCTTGTGCTACCATAATTAAGGGATGTTCTCCTAGAACTCATCGTCGTTTCTACTATATATATATATAAAATTATTTTTTCTTTACTACGAGCTGTGCCTGCGACTTCGTCCGCGTGGAATTTATTTTCGCGGAACCGTATAAAAAGTAATTTATAAAAATTAGCCTAAATTACTCTTTATAACATCAGCTATATCTGCCAGTGAAAGTCCCGTCAAACCCGGTCCAGGCGTTTCAGAGATTAGCCGGAACATCCAGATAGATGGTTAAACTTTAAAAAAATGATTTTTTTGATATAGTACCGTATATACATACTTTCATATGCATTTAGTAAAAAGCTGTTATTTTGACATTAAAAACGGACACTACAACTTTATTTATCTGTATAGATAAACAGTAAAAAAAAACAGAAAGTATTACCCATAAAAAATGAAGATTAGCCACAGAATCTGGAAGGAACTTCCCGCTGTGGCCTTTTTGGCCGAGGCGACCTCTTTGATGTTGTAAAGATCCTTAGAGGACGCAAATCATTTATCAACAATGGCTGATAGCCTTCTGAAAATAGATGAAAATCTCAATATTTAACAATTAGCTTACCGAACTAAATCTGTAATTACAGATGATTGGAAACTTGAATGCAGAATGGTTTTTAAAACAATTCGCCTACTACTTACACAACCTTAACTGTCGGCAACGTATTTTAATCATCGAGATTTGCGTGTCGTTGACCGTTTGGCGGCGGAACAACATTTGTGTATTGTACGTACCCATCCCCCTTCCCCCTCCACTCCCCGCACATCAGGTGCGATGGTCATTTTTGTGTCGATTATGCATTATAAAATTATGTGCGGTTCGTTAGCTAGTGAGTCTTTCCCTCGATTTTGCCCCAGATTTATACGCGACTGACTTGCGAGTCGCGAAAGTTGTCGTTGGTTCTCTATACGTGGCCGCAGATTGATGAGGTCGCTTGCCCATGGCCCCGGCATAAAGCGAAGAAAGAAAGAAATACCATGGAGGTTTCTTTCAATGGATATCCCTGATTCGCGTTGGCATAGTATTTCTTCGCAGCTGCTATTACGGCAAATCCCACAGTCCCCCACTGCGATACCCCCACGTTAGCCAGTCCTCAATCGGAGCCCATCGTCAAAAACAGATTCTTTATGCGCCAGGGT
Organism: Dendrolimus kikuchii; assembly: GCA_019925095.2. Taxonomy (NCBI): domain Eukaryota; kingdom Metazoa; phylum Arthropoda; class Insecta; order Lepidoptera; family Lasiocampidae; genus Dendrolimus; species Dendrolimus kikuchii. The sequence goes on from CM034405.1 coordinate 6,425,462, forward strand.
CATCGGATACGTGGCTTTCATAATCCATCCGATAATACTCGACTGTTATTCAAAAACAGTAGTAGTGTTTCCATGACAGATTATACATAGGGGAAAAAATCAGAAACATATCAAGCGTCTTAGGTCCCCGATGTTCTTGCATTTGAGTTAGTTTAGTTTGTAAGTATATTTGAGCATGAAATCGGGATTCTAACAATAACCTACTGAACCTCGAGCTGTAGGGTGGTGACAAGATTTCATGTTGACATCAATATAGTATAAATCTGTATTTGCTTCATATTTTTTACACTCGTACATACTATACTGCTTGTTTCCTATAGGAGTAGGTTAAGACTAAGGATTTCCACTGGCCTATGCGTTTTGCTTCATATACTTTCATTAAATTCTTTATACATGCACGACGGTTTAAAATACTTTTACTTGACCTTTAATATGTTTTACTATATAATTCAAGGTCTAACGAATTAAGATATACAAAAAGTGGAGACTTGATCGACGATGTTGTGCGTGCGACGAGTTGCACTAATTACCTATCTCGGTCAAAATTTTTTAATTCCCTGATGCTCTCAGCAAATATTTATCTATCAAGTTTAGATTAGAATAGAATGTACTTCGTTGTACAAAAATCTATACTATAATAAATCTGTACATGGTTCTAGCTTGTACAATGCAACAACGCGTTTAAAAAATGTGAAAAAAATCGGAGAGGCTAATTCGGACCAGCAGACTTCGAAGATGAAATTTTTAGAATTTTTGTATGCGTGTCTTTCTTTTTGTCTGTCTGTTAGAGCATCACGTGAAAAAACTACTGAACGGATTTAAATGAAACTCGAAACAGAGCTTATTTATATCACGGGGCGTAACTTAGGATACTTTTTATACCGAAAAATGACGTCGTTTCTGTGGTATAGGCGAAAATAGCAAATAAGATGGCGGTGCGGTCGCATCTTTTTTGGAAACTAATAAACGTATATGATGGAACTCGACATAAGGCTAACTTATAACCCGAATCAACTCTTAGGATACGTTTTATCCCCATAAAAGACGTCGTTTACTTGGAATAGACGGATTAGCAAAATAAAGGTCGCTGCAATAGCGTTTTTCAATTCACTAATAAATACCTACGTAGTCATAAACAACACAAATCATGTTGGCTTCGACTCATCTGTATGTTTTGCTGGGCAGGTGTGTAGACTATATTGACTTACTTTATTTGTTATTGTAGTGAATTTAACAAGAAACAGTAGTTTTAGGTCTGAAAAAATTACATAATGTATCGTCCTTTAAACAAATATGTTATTTAGAACAATAATATAACAATACCATCAGAAATCATTATTCATATTGCATAAGTTTTTTTTAGTTTAACATCCATAGTAGTATATTATTTACTTCCTTTACAATATATACAATAATGTAGCTATGATTTTTAAGTGATTTTCACCATCAGCTAGATTTTCTTTTTAAGGTTTACGTATATAAAAAACTGAATAAGTTTTTATGCAAGTAACATAGAGCGACTACCTGGGGTTTTTCACGCGGTGCAGCCGCGGGGAAAACGCTAGTGCTATATAAAATTAATATTCAAGTGCAATAGGCCGTCTTATTGTCCATTTCATAGGGATTTCTTCCAGACAACCTTTGAATAGAGTATAATAAGGAGAACACAAGTGGGTAGTTGTTAAACGAGCACTCGTACAATTTGAGTACCAAACCATGAATGAAGTAAAAGTCTGAATCTATAAATTTCACACTACTTGTAGAAATGCTAAACAATTGAGGTTTACTCACTACTAACACAGTACTAACCACCAAAATGAGCTCTTAAGTTCTAGCTTAACATGAGTATGTACTCTGATTTGTTGTATCACAACCCAATGTACTTCATTGTCTCTAATCATGAGATCTTAAACGTTCACATCAATTGTAGGCAAATGAATTTGATCATTCGACCGTATTACGATTGACGTGGTACCGAAGAGATTTACTTTCTATACGTTCTAATATTTTGTAGGCAGTCTGCAACTGTTTTTATTACTGTTCTACAGCAAATAGACTGACAGTCCACGCGATGGTAATCTATACATATAATAAAATTTTAGACATCGAATTTCTGTACAATGAATAAAAATTCTAAAAACTGAATCAGGGGGATATAAGAAGTGAAATAGAACTAATTTAGATTTGTTTCAAATTTTTTGTTTCTCTGTTTGTACGGGCTAATCTCTGAAACGACTGGACCGATTTAAATAAAATGTTGTATGGTGGTAGCTTATATCCCTGGTCAACATATAGGATACTTTTGATCCCAAAAAATTAAAGAGTTTCTGTGGGATAGTTAAAAAAACTTTAATTACTTAAACAGCTTATTATACAACTGCACCTAATTAAGTATTGATATTGCCGGTATCATCATAATAAAACAATTTATACATTAAAAAACAATTAGGCTATATATCACGCTAAGACCAATAGGAGCGGAGCACCAATGAAGAATGATTTTAAATCGGTAGGGTTTTTTAACTTACTTTTTTTAAACTATTCCACGCGGACGAAGTCGCGGGCAGAAGCTAATCGTTTATAAGCGTTTGTAACACTAAAAGCATTACCATTATGCTGCTGGCGCTTTCTTAAGACCATTTGGTTGTGCTGTGCCTGAACCTGAATCGAAGTTCATTTTAAATCTGTCCAATAGTCACAGAAACATATACATCACACACAAACTCAGATGACACTAAATCACTTTGTAGGTAACAAGTACAATGGTTTAGACAAAGTACGAATTAATATCCAGTTGATAGCTAACGGCGCGGTAGCAGAATACATTTAAATATGCCCCCATAGTTGTATACAAATTGCCAAATTTTAACATTAAAAGATTTTGCCATTTCGTATTAGCTGAACTTTTCTGTGACCATCATTCTTTGTATCTCATAAATGATTACAAAAAATTAAATATTTACGAGCCAACAATGCCACTTCTAGTGAAAGTCGTTCATAAGAGGTTTTTCGAACAATGAACTGGTCCTATCGTACGTAAGCTAAAGCAAATTAATTGAATCGACCTACATAAAGGATTTCAAGTTTTTAAATATTATCTGCTATTTGCAAGTTGCAGTGGTACGGGGTGGAAATTCGGCTAGGGTAAGCCGGTTGAAAAAATATACAGTATGTTGTTGAAACGTCTAACTCGCGATGTATTCATTTATTATAATTTGTATTTTTAATTTTGCAATCTTACCGCATAATTTAAAACAAATGCCGGTTCCCGATCGGGTTATAAGTTGTTATTTCATCCAATACGTGTGAAGAAAAGCCGACTGTAAAAGATAGTAATAATATATGCATGAATAAAAAACGTAAGCGCCAATAAATTCATGGCGCCTACGACCTTTTGGTCGCTAGTTAATATATAGAAACACTAGTAATAATATGTTTGATCAGAACGCGTAAACACCAATGAATGCATACTTACAAGTTTATTTTGAATTACAATATGTTGACAGATACAGGCTAAAGGAATTAATTATATTTATATTAATAAAAGTTAGAGTAGAATTATCTGTGAGTATATTCTCGGAAGTTTCACTTCTACTGCGTGTGAACTCCAAGCACACACAATTTTTATTTTTTATTGTGAAGCTAGTAAACCGGCAGACGGCTCATCTAATGGAAAGCGGTTACCGTCGCCTATGGACGTTTGTAACACCAGGAGCGAAGGCAACGCGTTGCCAGCCTTTATGGTGGGTTAGGAGGGACGGGATATGAGATCAGACAGGAAGAATGGGGATGGGGAAGTGGGCCATCGGAATTGTCACTCATCTTACGAAACACGATTAGCTTATCACACCGCCGGCCCAGCGAGCTCTAATAAAGATATTTATTCCAGCTTGGCTCTACTACGACCCAATATTACTTTAGTATAGATGATGGTTACGCGAGCAAAACTTACGGGTATTATATGAGATATTCTATGAGAGCTTGGTATTACACCGATCGAGCTGACCCTAAGAGCTATATAATCAAGATATTGGTTCCAACATGGCCCTACCACGTATGATAATATGAGTGGATGCGTATATGAGACCTACCACATAAATTCTAGATAAAGTCTAAGGTTTCGTACATCTGGCAGCAGTGCTAACCAAGTAATGAAAGGCTTGAGAAACATGGTCAAAGATTCCAATAGTGACGATGAATATTTGCCAAGGCGACCAAGAAGGATTATTTTATCCGTGCAGGAACAGAGAAAGAATACAATTTCCTGCGGCCGGGCGGCCTGTCGTAAGAGGCGACTTAACAACCCACAGCCAGGTGGTAGAGCATTTGTCCGACTGGTTGGCTACCACCCCTGGTCTAAAGTATGTCGCCATAACAACCTTGAGTTGTGTTCCGGCATTAGTGACCAGGTTCCAGTTTCCTTTAAGAGAGCAGCAGCGCATTTGCAGCAACTTGGTGTTGCAAATGTCCATAGGCGATGGTAACCGCTTTCCACCAAGTGGGCCGTCTGCCTGTCTGCTGATCTCTTGCAATAAAAAAAAAAAGGGATAGAAATATTTTTTCGTCACATATTTAAATGTTTATTTTAAAACGATATAATATGCAGTAAATTGTAAGTTTACTCCACACACTTCCTAAACGAAATGATATTTTATTTTTCACTTTGACATTACTCTTATATTGAGAAATCAGATTGTCACTCTGACCGCGTCGACTGAGAGGAAGTAGTTAGTATGTCATGAATTTTAGTCGATTTATCAATTCGTTTTTCCTTCGTTTATATATACTCTATACTAATATTATAAAGAGGTAAAGTTTGTGAGTTTGTGATGTTGTAGGGGGTAATGTCTGAATCTACTAAACCGATTTAAAAAATTCTTTTACTGTTCGAAAGCTACGTTAACAAGGAGTGTCATAGGCTATATAACATGACGCTATATACCAAGGGAGCGGGACAGAGCGCGGGTGAAACCGCGCCGGGCCGCTAGTTACAAATAAAGTAACAATACGGAATATTATTTATTCCTAGAACTGCACGCAAAAATGCAATCGACGTTATCCAGTAAATATAAGAGTAAATACAAAGAGTAAAATTATTCCAGTAATACGTATACTGGTACTTATATTAATAATGACCGTTACATTAAATATAATACAAGTAAGACAAAGAACTGGAGAATTTAAAGTATTGTATTGGAAATCATACAATATGTAAAACTTAGGCAAACTAAAAATTATGTTACTCGTCGTATATATAAAATTCCGTAGATTATTTGAAATATCTAATCCTATTTAAAATTAAAATATTACCTAGCTTGAATTTACAATGAAAAAAGAAGTAAATAAGTTTTCCATTTCCTTTAAAGAGATTATATAACACTTAGTAGTTTATGACTGTTAAACATGAAATTTGTTACAATTTTAAACTCGGATGTTAATTAGAGTTTTTATTTTAATCTGTTTTTTTTATACCAAATTTCATGATATTCGTTTTACTCCCAGGACCACGAAGAATGCACATACAAGCATCCGAACAAGTCTCTTCCACATTTGTACGAGGTGAATTCTTCAAGTGGGCATGGCCAAATCTATGTTAACAAACTCAGCGCTGTTTCACATAATTTTATAAGCCATTGTTTGAGATTATGAATCGATTTATTAAAAAAATAACCCCTTCCCTTAGTTGAGATTTGACAATCGTTTACATTTTACAGAAAATGAACCTAACAGAACATTTTGTTAAAAATCAACTTTTTTTTCCCCTTGTTTGATGTCTAACATCTCTTCACAAAAATTGAGGCTTACGAGGTACACTATGATTTGGTGCAATAATAACACAGCATATTGTTTTTTAAAATTAAAAGGGTAATTGATTTTTCAAAATATGGCCGTAGTCGTTTTAGTTTCATCAAAATCAGCCCCGAGATTAGTTTGTATATTTTTCGCTATATCTTATACTTTCAGATTCGGTCATGGAGGCACATTTGGAAAATTCATCCCCAGCCTTGTATATTAGTACCGACATCTGATTTAAATTTAAAGTAAAGTGTGAATGCACAGAATGAAAATAACGAAGAGTTATTCTTTCTTTATTAACGTCATGTTAACCTATATATTGGAAAAGGAAGCTTGCCTCATACCTAATTCTCGTTTACACGGAGCCAAGATGAAATGTGCTGCGAAAGCTTTGCAAATCGGTGTTTTTGTATTTGGCTATCTTTCTCTCGGTGCTAAGGAATTTTACGAAAATGACTGTTTTTATGCCAATCCAATAAGCCCAATTTCATGGTTGACACAACGGCTCTGCTCGGTTTTTTATAACAAAGCTAACTAACCGTTTAATCTGTACAGTTTCCACGAAAGCATTGGGAAAATGTTTATTTGTAATTAGTGCTTCAATGTCTCGTCAATATATCTACATTTATATTAATATTAAAATGCGAAAGTAACTACATAGACTGTTTATTATACACTAAAGTCTACGCACAAACAAAAGAAGAAAAGATGTGGTAGATAGTAGAACGGCCGCTTTAGAGCAATCTCTTTCAGGTAACTCTAACTCTGTTAAAAAAATTATATATTCACGGCAGAACGGATTTTTATAAAATTGGCATGTGGATAAATCGTATCCTGGGAAAGGATATGGACCTTTTACTCAAAATACAATCTTGTAGTAGGCGAAGAAAAAGGAGACGAAGATTCCTACGGGCAACCTATAATTCTTTATGTGGGGATATGAATAATCATATTTTGGGGTTTTGGGAAGAAATAAAGATTTTCTTTATTTCGTGTTTGAGTCTTACTGTTACGTTTTTACTTCATACAGAAAGTACTATTTATGATAAATGATTTCTCGTTTGACCACAATCACGCCTAATATTAGAAAATAATAAGTGCGGACGAAGTCGCAAATAACTAGTAAGGACCTCTGCTCTGTATTTAAGTGGCCGAACTGACAGGGTAAATTTCTTAAACGAACTTTCCGTTATTTACTATAGTCTGGATGACTTTTAGAATGTCGTTCAATCTACTCGATATGTTTAAAAAGCTAATTAATTATTAATAGCAAGTTCAAGACCAATTGAATTCGGTGAGGTTAATAGTGATAATACTTTATTTATTATATCAAATAGGTATTTGTATATCTTGGATGTGCTTTTAGCAGGGATGGAAGGTACACCGCTGATATAGAAAGAAGAGTGAATTTGGGGAATAGTGTGAATGGAGCGTTAGGTAAACTTCTAGGCGCTAAGAACCTCAGCCAGAAGGCCCAGCTCGCCGTACACAACGCGGTGCTGGTACCTACGCTCACGTATGGATGCGAGAGTTGGGTATGGAAGAGAGAGCATGAAAGTAGAGTAAACGCGGTCGAGATGCGAGCACTGCGCAAAATCTGCGGAGTGACGCTCGCGGACCGCGTTCGTAATACCGAAGTAAGAAAGAGAGTTGGTCTGAAAGACAGTGTCGGGGTGAAGGTAAGGAAAGGAATGCTCCGGTGGTTCGGGCATGTGGAAAGAATGCATGATGAAAGAATGACTAAACAGATATACAATGCTAAAATGGATGGATGCAGAAGTCGTGGAAGGCCACGACACACCTTCCTTCGTGTACTAGCAGAAGGTGATGTCAGGAGCCTTAAGAACAGACGAGTGTGCATGACAAGAGTTATGAATGTTAAAGAGGCAAGTGAGGTGTGTAAGAATAAGCCTAAATGGCACTCTGTTGTTCGTGCCTACCCCGCAAGGGAGCTGGCGTGAAGTTATGTATGTATGTAAATAGGTATTAGTTTTACTATAGAAAATCCATCGAACATTTTTCTACGAGAGAAGAAATTGACCAATTAACGTGTGCATAATTTGAGTTCATCCTGCCTTGATGAAATCTGTATAAGTTGCACAAATTTTGGTGAGTCGATGACACTAAGCTTCTTTTAAGGCCCTAATTTTGGAGGTCTATTTAACAGACAAAAAACATAATTCGAAGGGTTTCTAAATAAAGCCGGTTAATGTAACACGTGTTACAGGTGTTCTGCGTAAATACTTGTCAACAGGTGCATAGGACACGAACATTTTTAAATAATCATTATTTTCACTCTTACGACCGGCTTTACGTTGACATCCATCCACACACCATTATCACAGAACTTCCTTGGTCATTGACATTGTTCCATGAGTAACCTTCAATATCGAGAAACGATGCAATATATTCAAATAATATTTGACTTTGCTCGCGTAAACTTTAGATTGTTATGTCATGGTATCTGTCACATTTTCTAGAATTAAAATGCCATATGGCCATCTACGTTATACAAAATATGTAGGTACATACATACGTACCATACTAAATTTCATAGCTGTATGTGTTTTGTATTTCACTGGTTAATCCGACTTCGTTCACGTTTATTTTGGATTTCAACCCCGGGAGTGTTCCATTTTTCGACATATAAAGTATCACATGATAATATTGTTACAACCTAGGCGCCGACAAAGACAAATTCTACGTGCAGATTTGTAGAAGCACATTTTATTATCTGTCGGCATTTGAACTAATTGTAATTCTTTTATGATTGTCTTCTTTTGTTCACTTATTTATTGGCATACGTTTCTAATTATTATGGAGTATAAATAGCCTATTGTACTCGCCCATTAGCATCATTAGCCAGGTGTTACAAGCTAATTCTAGGAAACTGGCGACGTTGCCGGGCGAACATACATTTGCATTTGCATTTGTGGAGCATGAAACGACGGCCTGATAGAGAGAGGGGGGCAGTCTAGTTACGACTACGATACGGGCGTAACCTGTGTACTTTCGGAAATCTAATAGTGACGGACTTTGCGCGTTTTATTGAATTACTAACTTCTGCATTACGTTTGGATTTGTTGTGTTCGGTTATATTTGTACCTGTGTTATACGTGTTTGTATAGTTCTAATTATACTCTATAGTAATTCTAACGGCATTTTAATTCGAGTCCCGCTAAACTCGTAACAATATTATGTGTTCGATATATCTATTAGCGAACGTAAATTGCTATATTTCAAGACTTCCAGTTGTACTAGTTAATTTGTTTTCAAATTTCATGACAATTGGTTTATTACCAAGGATACTAACAAGGAATAAACATGTAAACAAATTCACTTTCACACTTAAATATTCGTTTACATTGTAGTGTTTTGATAACCAAATAAAATTGGGTACCTACTATAATAGAGTTATGAATACACTTTTCTGAATGATGGATTATGATGATTCGGCATTATTTTCAAAGGATATTTGACGTCAGAAGTGCATTCAGTAATAGTCACGATCGCATTGACCCCAAGAATAACATAGTTTGTTCTAGTGACATCATTCGCGACACTGGAAATCATTAAGGTCGACGATCTCTTGTGTTTACTATTGGTTCTTTACCCTATCATTTATTTATTTAACTAGACACTAAAACTGAATGTGTATGGGTCTGAACTCGTAAACTGTCTTAGCGGATGTGCAACGGAAATAATTAAATGACTTCTGGTTTGTAAACAATTGTAATTTGTGGTAACTGTAAGCCTTATCACACCATGATATAAGCAACACTCTCAAGGTGTTTAGTTGAGACAATGAAAGAAAAAACTAGGAATGAGGATGACCCGGTAACAATTTACATCTTAAATGCTTCTAAATCATGGCATCATAATTCATTCATTCTTCTTTCGGTTTCTTACGTTTGGTTTTATAAAACATACGTTGAAATACCAAAAACTTCAACAAAAAAAGAAGAAAAATCTGGTAAAAAATGGAAAGTATTTGAAGAAATAAATGTGTTTTAAATACAAAAAAAACGCATTGTTTCGATAGATCTCTGGCCTCATTCGTGTAGGATTTGGGAAATTTTCAGTCTTGGTTTTTATTTGGGAGTATTCTACCCTTAACATCTCCAATAGATAGTCTCTTCACAATATATCAATTCAAAAAAACTTTACTTGTATAATAATTTAATCTAGAGCATTCCACACGGCTTCTCTGTCGTAATTTCGTAAACCTGTACCCAAACCACGCGAGAGATATTTAAAATTACCAGTGTTTTATTGTTCATTCTCATAGACTTGAAAGAACAAACAAACATTCAAACAATATTTTTACATTATATTGATATAGGTATTCATATCGACATCGACATTTAAATATCGACAAACAGATATTTTATGTAGGTATATTCTTAATCTAAGTTACACTTGTGTTATGGGTAATTTATAACGCACAACTTCGAGGCTGATCCCAGAAACCCAGTCCATTGTAAATAACGCAAAGTTCGTTTACACAATTTCCCATACCGGAAATCAAACCTAGGATCTCAATGTTCACTGACTGATTCGGGCAAAGGCTTTGACTACTCAACTACAGAGGCCTTAACAATTATATATTGTTGTATAATTAATGCACATCGCAAAGAAATGTTAATAGATTTAAGAAAGATCGAAGGTGCCTTGGCTTTTCAATATTATCCAACTTACTGCCGTTTTATAAACGTGACAACTGTTAAGGCTTAATTATTTTATTTTATTAACAATTTTTCTCGAGCATCGAGACTACCTATCGTACATAGCAGGTGACCCCGAGACCAGTTATGGTAATTAACAACAAAAGAAACGCACACGTCGGGCATCGTCGCGTAAAATCTTACATTCGAGAATTCAATCATTCCCTTCCCTCCTCGATGACGTGTCTGGGCTAAATTTACTATACACTTACTTATTGACACGTTCCAAAAATATACTTCTTGGCAAAACTGAACGGGCGTTAACATCGCTATCAGCCGCATAATGCCCAACTTATACATACATAACGCATTCTAGGTAAAATTGTACTTATAGACGCATCCGCACTCGCCAGCGTCGGCTGCGTATCGATGTAAATGAACCTATACGTCAGCAGGTATAGCCCCTTCAGGCGTATTGGTAATACTGTATAAGCTAATGTACATTGATCCAGCTATACTGACTTCAAATACGAAGGAAGCCAGTGCTGACTTCATACGGCATCGTCTAACTTGATTTGAAGCCAGTACATCGCTACAAAATATGACTGACTGACTTTAATATATCCGAATGCATATTTTGAAGTCAGTCCGCTCCCCAAGTCAGTAGCTGGATCAATATAAATTAGCTGTATCAACCAGAGTCGTTCTTATAGATAAACCGATGGCCATACGGAACACTGTGTCCTCAGGATTTTACGAGTTTGTACGCAGAACCTCGGTTATTCTGTGACCTGCTGCTTTATTGGTCGTAAAACTTTTTAGTTTACCAATCAAAGTATTACTAAAATACAATTAAGTAACTCTTTTTAAACATCAACCTTCCATTGCGCTTCTGATACAAGTTTAAAATGATCCCTTATGATCTAACTTCGGAATGTGTGTCATAGCTGGTTATCTCGGGAACTAATAAGGCTAGAGATATGAAATTTGGCGTACATTTTTTAGTCTCGTGTGTCTATAACAATGTATTGAATTTTAGAAAAAAATGAATATTGAAATTGGGGCCAGAAACTAAAATTTGGATTTAAAAGTTAAATCTTTTTAGAATACATACACAACTTTGTACATATTTGTAGAATTTTTATATCCTAAATAATAATAAAAAATGTGCAAATATTTTTTTTACAACAACAAAACCGACTGCACACTAAAAACAAAAAAATAAATATTTAACTGACTTCTTTCTACAACGACTTGAAGTCGGTGCCAAGTAAAACATAAAAGAACAACAACAAATTTACAAAGTATTGTCATTTTTATGTTTAACTTGACACCGACTTCAAGATGTTGTAGAAAGAAGTCGGTTATTTTTATTTTTTGGTTTTTAGTGTAAAGTTGATTCACAAATACTTAAATAGCTTTAGAAATAATATATTAAGCCGCTTTAAAAATTTTACAACTGGCACGCGTATACAAATTTGCCATCTCACTCTTCGGTGCATATGCTCTTCAACAAGGGTTGCTCTCGATTTCCTTGCGATTCACAAATCAGATCCTGACTTTGTGACTATGGGACCATGTCGGGAGTTAAAAAGAACAATTTGAATCGGTCCAGAATTGACGGAGAAATCTCGTAACATGCCTACGAAAAAATTAAGCGTCTGTAGAATGTGTAATACTAACACGCGTATAGAAACTTTTATTTTTAATTTAGGCTCTTGGCATTTTTTAATATGGGTAACACTCGTTTTCTCTATGATTCACTCATCAGATCCTGACTTGGCGACCATGGGACTACTTCAGAAATATACAGTCATTAGTAAAGACAAAAATTTTGAAAATCGGTTCAGAATTGACGAAGAAATCGAGTAACGAACAAACAAATATACAGATGAATTGACAACCTCCTCCTTTTTGAAATCGGTTAAAAATGACAATTCCAGTGACCGTATCATATGATAGTTTATCGAAAGATGACTAGATTATGTCCTATTTATATTTGCCCCAGTCTCCAGCATTAATGTCGCTCTCGTTAGTTTGATTAACAATATTAGCTGTAGAGGAAGTCTCAATTGACCGAGTGGTCCAATAGTGTAACTAGTTAAAAAGCAAAACCACTAATACCAACTAGAAAGTGGAAACCCATTACTAATTCTACAAATTATTTTAATGATAATACTATTTTAAGCAGTAACTAACTTAAGAAGATATTCAGTGGCCATAGTTGTCTGTTATTTTACATTTGCAAAGTTTAACAAAATTTGCCCAAGCCTGTGTCGGCCCATGGACAGTAACAGTTAGCGCTCGTGTACACGACACCACCGCCGCGCCGCCAACCTACATAGACGAGGCGCGACCGCGCCGTGATCGCACCGTCGCTGCACTTTCGTGGTCAACTGGCCGTCATCGGGGGGGCGGCTGTATAGGAGGGTGAAGAGCGTTCGCATATGTACAGAAAGCTGTGCCATATACACGTGTGCTACAGGGTCTGACGAAAACATATGAAAGATAACACATTATATATATATATATATATATATATGTGTGTGTGTGTGTGTGTGTGTGTGTGTGTGTGTGTGTGTGTGTGTGTGTGTGTGCGTGCGTGCGTGCGTGTGTGTGTGTCTGTGAGTGTGCGTGTGCGTTTGCGTGTGCGTGTTTGTGTGCGTGTCTGTGTGTCTGTGTGTGTGTGTGTGTGTGTCTGTGTCTGTGTGTGTCTCTCTCTCTCTCTGTGTGTGTGTGTGTGTGTGTGTGTCTGTCTGTGTCTGTGTGTGTGTGTCTGGCTGCGTGCGTGCGTGTGTGCGTGTGTGCGTGTGTGGGTGTCGTTTTCATGATTTGATTACGGAAGTATACAAATCTACCTTTTAATTTTGACTATTGTTAGAAACTTGTAACTTATTTTAAATATTTTTAATACGCAACCAGAGTTATATTTGGGAGCATATAATATCGCTATCTTTGCTTGAATAGTGAAAAAATTCAATGTAATATTCTTAAAGCCATTACATATAATTGTGAACACACGTCTCATCCGTAAGTTAATTTTAGTTCACTGCACAATCATTGAAAGCTTAATTCAAACTATGGAATCAAATAAAAAGTACCATCACGGGAAAAAATACTAATTCTTTTTCCATGGTACCATGAAAGAACAACATTAGGAATGACAATGCCCGGGAAAACACGATAATCTAAGAAAATAGTATTTATTCATAAATCTTGGCAAAATTACACTAATAGTATAATTATAATTATTGCATTCATATTATTATGCCGTCCGGCATACACATTTCGGTTTTTATATGTACTATTCGTTCATTCATATTTAGGTACATAATATATGCACGTTATTTAGGAACCTTTTTAAAGCACCTCAATCAACCACCTTACATAAACTTATATCTATAAAGAGATTAATGAAATTAGATGAAGTGAAAAATGCCTTTTAGGATCGTAGCAAGTAAAAATTCATTGCTTCTGCCTACCCGATGGTAAACAGGCGTGACTACTCTTTCCCATACGATTGAAATACTTATTATTACATACATACATACATAACTTCACGCCAGTTCCCTCGCGGGGTAGGCACGAACAACAGAGTGCCATTTAGGCTTATTCTTACACACCTCACTTGCCATGCAAGCTCGTCTGTTCTTAAGGCTCCTGACGTCACCTTCTGCTAGTACACGATCAATTTGATCATGGAAGGTGTGTCGTGGCCTTCCACGACTTCTGCATCCATCCATACATATGTACGTATTATACAATCGCTACTTTCTACCTATCTGATACAGTTACATTTTATCTTCACAAATACAAAGATAACACACGACACTTTTCTAAGAGGTCATGACCACAATTGAAAATAGGTTAACAAATAACGAAGCAACGGCTATTGTTGTAAGATTAATAACCGAAAACTAACGTGTCAAGCTTAACACTGAAGAGAATAAGTCTGTATAATTCAAATTGCCCAAGAAAGACAACACATGCAAGCCTACCCAATAAACGCCCTAGTTGCACGACGTCTTTGATAGAAACATCTTCTGCAATATTGTCGACGTTTTTAACCGACTTCCAAATGGAGGAGCTTCTCAACTTGATTGGTATTTTTTTTTATATATGTACACCAATTAAGCTGAGATTTATGATCCGATTTACGTGATTCTTTATTAGTTCGATACGGAATAGTTGCCATTGGGTCCTCTAAAAATTTAACATAGTTTGGCCCAGTAGTTTGCATTTTATGAACATTCTTTATTTAAAAAAAATCCGTTCTCGTTTCTTGGCACCTATATTTTTTAAGGCGCGCGGCACCTTTCGTAGGCCTACCCATAAGCTAGACACTAAAAAGTAACAAGTAAAAAAACAACTTTGTTTAAAAAAACCGACTTCAAAAACTAAAAAGTATAAAATAACTTATTTCTAAAGCTATTTTTAATTATAATATCTTATTTTTACTATAAATTATCTAAAACATTTTGACGACTTCAAAATGTTTTAGATAATTTGTGTTAAAAATAAGATACTATGATTAAAAATAGCTTTAGAAATAAGTTATTTCATACTTTTTAGTTTTTGAAGTCAGTTTTTTTTTAAATATTGAAAGATAAATCGTGATGGCTCAGCGACAGCATACGTGCGTCTTATCCCGCATGGCGTGGATAAGCATTCTTACCCTGACAGAGGTAACCCGTTTAAGCAGTAGCTTACTTTATATATTGTTGAATGGCGAAGAATACATCATTAGAAAAACATGCTGAACTGATATATTTTTTTTTTAATTTCTTGAGTTTAGCAGACAAGCAGACGACGGCCCACCCGGTGGAAAGCGGTTACAATCGCCTATAGACATTTTGTAAAACCAAAGCTGCTACCAATGTGCTGCAGCTCTCTAAAGAGTGACTGGAACCTGACTAGTAATGCCGGAACACAACTCAAGGTTTTTATAGCGACATACTGTAGACCAGGGGTGGTAGCTATCCAGACGGGCAAATACCCTACCACCTTGCTGTGGGTTATTTGTCGCCTCTTACGATAGGCCGCCTGGCCGCAAGAAATTGTATTCTTTCTCCGTTCCTGCACGGATAAAATATATACTTAGTCTGGCCATAAATATTGTTACAATTAAAAAGAAACAAAATATTAAATTTGAATTTGGGATCTGTCATTTTTATGTGATTGTTCATTGTGTTTTCTCATTTTGGCGCCAATACATTGTACAACATTTTGCTATATTAAAATGGAGTGGGGCGATAAAGAGAAGCTAATCGCTGTGATTGCATTACACGAAGTAGGTATGGAGCCAAATGCAATTTTTAAAACTCCATACGCTTGGTATTAGTCAAATGTTTGTGTACCGGGCTATTAATAGGTACAATGAGACCTCCTCTGTTTGTGACAGAAAAAGATCTGGCCGTCCACGTAGTGTTCGTACGAAAAAGGTGGTCTAAGCATTAAGGGAAAGAATTCGAAGAAATCCTCCCCGAAAGCAAAAGATTTTATCTCGGGAGATGAAGATATCATCTAGAACCATGTCGCGTATTTTAAAAGATGACTTAGGACTTGCAGCCTATAAGAGACGCACTGGTCATTTCTTAAATCATAATTTAAAAAAGAATAGGGTAATAAAATCAAAACAACTACTGAAGCCGTACACAAAGGGAGGTCACCGAAAAATTTTGTTTACGGATGAGAATTTTTTTACAATTCAGCAACATTTTAACAAACAAAATTACCCTATTTATGCTCAAAGCTCTAAGGACGCTTCACAATTAGTCGACAGAGTGCAACCTGGGCATTATCCGTCTTCAGTGATGGTTTGGTGGGGTGTTAGCTATGAAGGAGTGACTGAGCCATATTTTTGTGAAAAAGGTATCAAAACATCGACACAAGTATATCAAGATACCATTCTTGAGAAGGTAGTTAAGCCCCGTAACAACACCATATTCAATAACCAAGAATGGTCCTTCCAGCAAGACTCGGCGCCGGGTCATAAAGCTCGGTCCACGCAGTCTTGAGTGGAAATGAACCTTTCGGACTTCATCAGAGCTGAAGACTGTCCGTCGTCTAGTTCCGATCTTAATCCGCTGGATTATGATTTATGGTCAATTTTAGAGAGTACGTCTTGCTCTAAACGCCGTGATAATTTGGAGTCCCTAAAACAATCCATACGATTGACAGTGAAGAATTTTCCCATGGAAATAGTGCGTGCTTCTATTGATAACTGACCTTAACGTTTAAAGGACTGTATTGTAGCCAATGGAGACCACTTCGAATAAGCTTTTTATATTTTAATTGGTTTTATATTTATGTATTAAATTAACACACTGTAAAACTTATAAATGTTATTTGCACTAGAAAAAGACAATTTCTTTGTTACTATATTTATGGCAAGACTAGGTATAATATAAATAAGATATGTGAAACTTACCAATCCATTTTAGGCTAGCGGGATAAGTACACGCCATATTACGTCAACCTGAAATGCTGAGGGTCGCGCTCAGCAGTGGGCCGGTTATCGGGCTGATAGTAATATTTAAGATTTTTTAAAATACATCTGGTACAATTCGCTTATAAATAAAATGAGCTTCCCAATTTAAAAATAATTACTTTTCAACGTTATATATAAAAAATATCACTGGAATTTCATATACAAATCTTTAATAAATCAGCCAAGTACAAGTCAGTCTAAGCACAGTGTAGTAAAATTCTGTAGAGGTGACCATTGTGCGGAATGTAGTTTAATACCTGTCATCATTTTAGGTCCAATAATTTAAATAAATAATAATCGGCAGACAAACACACATAGTATATCCCCAAATTAAGCAAGTTACGCTTGTGTTATGGGTAATATACAACGGACTATTCTGGGGCCGATCCCAGACACCCAGAACATAGTAAATAACGGAGAAAATACGTTTCCGAAATTTACTATACCAGGAATCGTACCCGGAGACCCTCTGCGTTGCAGTGAAGTAGGCCGGCAAAGGCTGAGCCCGCTCAACCATAGAGGCCGTCAATTTAGTCTTGGGAAAAGTGAGATGTATAGGTAAACAGACTGACTTCAGTCTGTTTATCTAAGCATGTCACTTTTTTGCCGTGGTTAAGTAACCATTTTGCCAAAAACGGACCGTTTCATAAGATTTCCATTTTGTGAAAATGTTCTAAAATTCTAACATTACAAGTTCATTGAAAGACGTGCATCTTTTATGTTTTTCTTCGATATTTGTATTGCCCTGTGGTACTTATGACAATCATGTGTTATATAATCATATAGAGAGCACCCAGTCGCTATGGCTGTATTATTTACCTGTGATTTCTTAAATATAGCTATTTTGTATACCTGACTACCTTATTATTGTATCATTATACGCTTGATTTATTTACTTGTGTTCGTGACTTTGGAATTGTCCTGTACTATTTATGACAATCCTGCGTTATAGAGAGCGCTCAATCTCTATGGTTGTATTATTTACCTGTGAGTTCCTTTATAATATCGTCCCTCAGCATTTTATGTGTCTGACAACCCTAAAATTGTAACATTATGCGCGTGAGTTATTTACTTGTTTGTGTCATGTAACGGTAAAGAAGCCATTAACATTAGTTGTCCATGTGTTACTGCAACCAACATAAGTATCATCGGTTACCACCCAACCAGCCGTTCTGCATCGGCGATTCTCCGCACCACAGACTTTAATCGTCGCTGTTGATACCATTCTACGTGAATTTTGTTTAAATTAACTTCGTTTTTATTTCGAAGCCACGTCTTCATTGATGTTGTGTATAATTTTGTATGAAATTTGTATTAATAAAATTGATCATATTATGTATCGGTTGAAAACTGCTTCGAGAATGCTTTGTGTGTAAAATATTCTGCAGTTTACAAATAGGAAATACTTCTTGAGTCGTATTCGACATTCTAGAGGATCGTGATATTTCCTTAATGGTTTCTCTAGACTGACGTCGATCAGTGGTATTATGTGTTGTACACAAAGTCGTTAAGTGTGGTACGGTTTTTGTTTGATCAACGCATAACTGTTGCCTCTAAATCATTTACTTGTATTTTGGCAGTGATCGTTACTTTTTCTAAACTGTCTCTGTTTCATGAATGTCCAAAGTACTCTAGAACGATGCGCATTTTTTTTTATAGCAGGAGATCAGCAGACAGGCAGACGGCCCACCTGATGAAAAGCGGTTACCATCGCCTATGGACATTTGCAACACCAAAGGTGCTACAAATGCGCTGCTGCTCTCTTAAGGGAGACTGAGACTGGAACCTGATTACTAATGCCGGAATACAACTCAAGGTTGTTATGGCGACATACTTTAGTAGTGTTAAGTATGCCTCTTACGACAGGCCGCCCGGCTGCAGGAAATTGTATTCTTTCTCCGTTCCTGCACGGATAAAAATGTTGGAAGGGAGAGCCTTGTTTATTAATTTTTTTAATTCGTTCAGCACAAGTGCATTGGTTCGATGTAAATATTGCAACCCAAGGAAATGTGATAGAAATTACTCTGAGTGTGGATGTTTTCTAAGCAGGATCGAAATCTACATCATTGGAATAAGGCGCACATACTTTATTTGTACACAAACCAACTATGGATTTTATTATAGATACATACATACATACATAACTTCACGCCAGTTCCCTCGCGGGGTAGGCACGAACAACAGAGTGCCATTTAGGCTTATTCTTACACACCTCACTTGCCTCTTTGACATTCATAACTCTTGTCATGCAAGCTCGTCTGTTCTTAAGGCTCCTGACATCACCTTCTGCTAGTACACGATCAATTTGATCATGGAAGGTGTGTCGTGGCCTTCCACGACTTCTGCATCCATCCACTTTTGCATTGTATATCTGTTTAGTCATTCTTTCATCATGCATTCTTTCCACATGCCCGAACCACCGGAGCATTCCTTTCCTTACCTCCTACCTACCTACCTTTATTATAGATATGTTATATAATTATGTGTTACGAAATTAATACAAGCAAAAATGTGTTTGCGTCCTTTTCACAGCTTTGAAATTATATTTTCCCGGAAACTGTAATACTTCGGACACAGAAGCAACAAGTGTCACGTGGGCGAATAGCGTAGAACAGAAATCAAACATGTTAAAAATGTACAAAAATCGTATTTGTTTTTCAACTCAGAGAGCCTTACTCATTTCATTCGGTCCTTTCTTTCTAGGAATGGACAACATGAATAAAACAAAACTGAATCTGATATAGTATCTACGTAGAACCTGCTTGTGTATGCAATGCCATTCTGTAATCCCAAACATAGGTGCTTTAGATGGGATCGCAATGCGGTATCGAAAATCTCGAAGTATAGATGGGCCACGTTTTCTTTTTATCGCACGGGGTATGATTGACTGAAGGCAATGAGGCAAGTTCAAGTCCTAAACTTCAGAGTTCAAATATTATTATTTATTAGATGTTTTCTATTATGCATTTTAAAATTAAGTTTAATTAATTTAAAATTGTATGTAGGTTATTTATATTTAGTAAGGGTAAAGCTGTGGAGGGTTGTTCCCGTTTCAACCCACGACTTATTTTTAATAAATTTTCCCATCTCAACCCAAAAGTTATCCCCAATTCAACCCAAAGCAAAAACAATGGCTATCGAGTATAGATAGCATAAAAATGAAACTCTACATTTAATATTTTATAAATTTAATTAGCATTTGCTTCGGACTTTGTCCACGTTGAACAGGCAACAAAGATGCCAATATTTAAACTCAAAAGTTATCACCAGCAGAGTAAGGGTTTTTTTTAGTGCGAAAATAGACGAATCCCGGAAATTCCTCTAAAAACCCGAGATAAGTAATATTACTAAATTTATACACAACTACAAGTGTTCTACTAAAGAGTCTGTTAAATGTAGAAACTGTCGTAGCAAATAAATCCTAAAATAACGCGGTTTCATAGTTTGGAAATCCTGGGAAATATAAAAAGATGATTTGGTATTAGTCAGCTATGCAAAATGTTATGTAGTACCAATCTATTTCGTAATAAGAGTATCACGGTCAATTTTCATACTATTTTTAGCCCTGTAATCGATTTTCAGAATAATATCTAGGATATAATATACTACAGCATTTAAAAAAAGTACGTAAACTGTCATTCGTAAACATCGTATTGGAATCAGCCAATTTTTATGCACGAACAGAAGATTCTCACTGGATTCCCGGGACATAAACTACCGAAGCATTTCAAATCGAACGTAAATTATTATTTTAGTATCAATCAAATCCGAATCAGATCATTTTTATGCATAATAATCACTACAAACCACTCCCGGAAAAATTCCTACGGCATTCCCGGGATATTAAGTACCGCATATTAAAAAAAAATAAACTTTTGTGATAATGAAATCTTATCGAAATTTAGCAAATTTTTATACAACCTTACTAATTTGTACCACTCCCGAAAAAATCCCGTGGGATTCCCGGGGCACAAAGTATCGCAGCATTTAAAAAAGATTATAAATTATTGTTTTAGTAAAAGTAGTAACCGATTCAGCTAAGTTTTATGCTTACTTACTTTAAACCAATTCCGAGAAAATTTCCGCAGGATTTCCAAGACACAAAGTATCGCAGAATTTTAAAAAGAAATAGATGTAGTAAGCTATCGATTTAGTGAAAATTGTGTCAGAATAAACAAATTTTTATATGCCCTAAGAACTTTAAACTACTCACGGGAGAACATCCGCGAGATTCCCGGCGTAACAAATGGCTCTTATTTTATTTCTGAAAATTTGCTATCCACCAATGAAAAAACGTCGTATTTTTTTTTCAACACGGTCACTTTAAACCATTCCCAGGAAAATTTCCGCGGGATTGTGGGATAAAAAGTACCGCATAAGTATGTAAATTCTGTGTTAAGATTTTTCAACTATGACTTTTGGTAATACCGTACCCAAATTCTCTGATATTTTAAACGTTTTTAAATTGGGTTCAGTTGATTTGGGAATGAAATATTTAAAATATTGTCGTGGGTTGAAACGGGAATAGAAATGGGTTGATTTGGAAAAAATATATTCATGGGGTGTGACGTCATGGGTTGAATCGGGAATAACCCGTTGTGGATTCAAACTTGTTGAGGCACCGTGCATATATTATGTGAATATAACTTTGTTTGGCTATTAAGATATTTTATTTTTCTCTCTTCATGGCCTTGAGTTTAAGTGGATTATTACGAAATTGTCGACATATATTATTATATACCGGTAACTGAACTCACAAGTGGTACAATTAAAAAAATTACAATTTGAGAAGGCGCACATTAATGTTTACATAATAAAAGGGACGCGTATACTTTACTGATAACTTGGTGCATATTATACTTGTTTTTTTTATATATAACAGTTATTGCTCGAGTGGTGCCAGTGAGGTGAATGATTTAGAACACGAATCTATTACTAACTAAAAGAACCTAAACTTTGTTACCACTATTGTTTCAGCCAACGATGTTTGATCTTTGATAAATATAGATTATTTTTTATCTCGTTAAAAGAGATTAGGTTTCCATAAAGTAAAGATTCGAAGTTAAAAGAAGGGAAGTTGTAGTAAATTTTATAGGGTTTAAAACAATCTGCAATAGTATTTTCTTAATTTTCGCGACTAGTACACGCATTTGACATCTTTGTCTCGTGGTCACGGCTACTGAAAAGTGGTCGAAACGTCGGAATAATAAAAATAAAATAAACGACCGCGACTTGAACCGTTAAAACGTAGTTTTATTAAATCTACAATAGGGTTTACAATTCTGTTTAAATTTTGTATAGAAGTTTGTACTATTTAAGTGAAAGGTAAAGTTGTGAGTAAATTACAAAAGATTAGTATGCCTAGGTTAATTATACGTACTCGTGATTTTTCTGAGATGCAGCTGATTTTAGGGTCTCTCTCCATTACAGGCGAATTGAAAGTACACATGTATAAAAACAAAACTCCATAACACATTTGTTGAAGAATCCTTCTTATATTCAACAATTTCTCCAACATTAACTGCTTTAGCTTTTTTTAAGACATTAATTCGCAATAATCATGAATTAGGTACATGTTAAACATGTAATATGACTAATAGACATTATGCTTTGTCCACAGACTGCGTCTATTTCGAGACGTCGTCGACGTCTCCGTACCAAATCCGACGGATAGAGGAACTAAACAAAACGACGTCGGGAAACGTGGAGGCAAAAGTCATGTGCTTCTACAGGCGGCGAGACCTACCCAACCCTCTAATACAATTAGCTGATAAACATCAAAGTGAGTACAGTTCTCTCGTGAAAATGGTATCGAATAATACAACAACACGACATTCGCTAATAGCATACGTACTGATCTAGAAAAGACATAAGTTGAAAGACTACTATTTAAATTGCGGTTTCAGAGTAATCTTTATCTTTCATGGACGGTTCATTTGCCTCACTATCGATTAAAATTTGACATAAGCTACAGCCTACAAGTAATGTCAGATTTCTGCCGATGGTGAAGCAGGTGAATGGATAGTAAGATATATGAACCAGTCATTAGCAAACTTCGTATGAAAGTATCTTACAATGAATAAGACTTTTAGCGTACTTTAATTAACTTCCGAATTTCAATGTCGCTCAGTAATAATATTCAAACAAGGGTTTTCCCCGTGGTTTCGTCGCGCCACAGACCCTAGTGCATAACCCTCATTTATTTAGAGAGCAAGCATTCACGCGGGTTACATATACTTTAAGTTTTTATCTAGGTTCTTTTTGCTCCCAGAAGATTATTCCCGCAACTTGTTCCATTTTCCAGGTAAAAAAATATCGAATGTCCAATCTCGCTATTGAAACAACATACGAGTATATACCAAATTTCAACAAAAACGGTCTAATATTTTTTCCATGAAAGCGTAACACACAGTTATTTTCGCATTTATGCTATAATGTAAGTATGATGTATTTTATTAAATCTATATGTTTGTAAAATAGTTGACAAGGTTGAATGAGTTTCTTGGGATTCATAAAGCCCTACTTACTCCTTCCTCCCTTACGAATTAACAAATCAATAGTAAATAAGTTGACAGTGTTACATAATTTAACGATTGTAGTTAAACTCTCCCACATACAACACAATCAATAAAGTCCTTGTAAACGGACTTTTTTGGTGATGATGTGAACATTGAAAGCGGCAACGAAAGCGTCTTAAGGTGGCTAGTAGTATGTTAATAATATTCTGCAATCGCGTCTGCGTCACGTGGATCTATGTGGATTAACATGTGTTTGATTCTTTTCTATAAATAGGCCGATTATCATGAGAACCGAACTGGGATTGCTCAGCGGGTGTCTGTTTGGAAGCCTGCTATAATTGTCCTAATGATTGTATTTGAAAGTTGAATTGAGTGTTAATGTTATTTTCGCGAAAAAAATATGTCAAGTGTTAATTCTTTCACAGATTCGCTATTCAAAGACATACGAGTAGTTCTTCCTGTATACATTAACAACACGAATTATTTTTAAACAACGCGCCAATCTTGTTGCTAAGATTTTTTCGAGCGTCACTACGTACCCATAGTCTGTCCATACATATATAAATGTGAAAGTGACTCTGTTTGTATATTGTTGGTGTCCCCTTTATATCCCGTAGGAATTTTGATAAAGGGAATGAACATAGAACACTTAAATATGCAGCACTGAATAGTTGCACTGGTATAAACGAAATTTAGGCGACCGCTTTAAAAATGGATTTTTTCTAAATCATATCCGTTCACAAAAATCTATAAGTATAAGACCTCATATATGTATCGTATCATACATGTAACTGAGATATTCAGTTAAATCAATATTTCCTTCCAAATTCTTAAAAAAGTAGGTGTCTAACTTTTTGAATAACGCGGCAGAAATTTTTGAATAAAATCTAGTTGTTTCAAAATTATTTTTAAAAGGAAAACTAGTTTGAACGAACATGTAGATCAGTTTTTGAGACATGGGCTATTTTCGATAGTATACTTTTTCAGGATTTCGTAGCCAAATGACAAATGCTATTAATATTGTTCACCTTTTCGCAACCATTCATTGTTGATAGAATGACAGGCACTTGACAGATTTTGTTATCGTTTAGCTTATACGCCGACTTGAACGCCTGGCTTTATAGGATCGCAATACAGCTGATGACCGTTTCAATTTTGTTGTAGCGGTCACATACTGGTTCACGACCGCTTCTAAGGAAATTCATGAGAATCGTTTAGTTTTTTTTCATGACGTTCGCAGCAAATATTATTGGTTCTAAATTATACTAGAAATTATAGACATTTCTTTACGCGATATCTCATAACGTTTTATGTTGCATAATGATACGTCGATATCTAGTTTTTTTTTTATAGATTTTGTTGAAATGGATTCTTTTAGCAATATCTAACGTGGGAATTTTTTGCCATATGAGATACAGTTATAAGAGCCTAATGTGTACCCATATAATAGTGAGATGATTAAAATTTGTCGCGTAAATTACTTTTTAAAATTGAGATATACGCAGCTATCCCTACACATTTTACCTGTAATAACTTTTTCTGCTTTTAAGATTCCGATACCTAAAAGTAAGAGAAATCATTATTGTCTCACTCAGGTATCTGATTGTCAGTGTGTCTGTGTCACAACCAAGTGTCTCGGGAAGTACTAAGGAAAGAGATTTGGTATTTGACACCCATGTACAAATATAAATGTAATGCGTAATTTTGGAAGGATATTTTTTGAGTATTGAAAATTCTAAAAAAAATCAAGCAGTATTTTCAAAGAAAATTGGTAGCAATTGAGGCAAGATCAATTAAGTGGTTTTGAAATATAGTGTGTTTAAATGCTTTTTTTGAGATCTGCAGTAGCAGTTGGCATAGCGCTCACTCCAGCTTTATACTCTGCGTGCTGTGTTAAGTTTCATTTTGTGTCACCTAAGTTTGTTAGGAATTTATGCAGATGTTGCACTATGAATATAAGCTAGCTAGATTAAATTATAATATAGATTTTCTGAACATTAAAATTATTTTTGTCATGTTGTTTAAAAACTACAATGATATACAGCTAAACACTAAAATGCTGGGGTTTTTATATAGTATGTTAATTTAGAATTTATTATTATACATGTTATAAATATCCAATTTAGAAATATACAAAATATTCTAGTTTGTATGCCATCTCATAAAACTGGCTTTGTAACGATTCATTGACTAATAAATGCGAACGGTGAGGGCACACGCGACAGTCATGGTTGCGTCGGGTGCTTGGACCGTTCCTCTATATTACAGACCATTTATTTGCTTCGCTACCTACTGGTAAAAATTTGACATATGCTTCATGTAAGCAAAGTTACTCTTTCGATAGTAAGGTAATAGAATGAATAGTGGGTATTCCTCTAAAATTGGGGGCTCGAGACCAGCAGTGGGATGTTTATGGACTAATTTCCAGTCCAATTCCCCATTCTTCCTGTCTGATCCTTCTAACTCATGCCATCCTAAAGGCAGGCAACGCGATGGTTTTGCTCCTGGTGTTGCAAACGTTTAAAGGCGATGGTAACCATTTTTTATTAGCTGGACTGTCTGCCTGTTTGCCAGTTTCGTAATTAAAAAGTAAAATTATGGTTAAGTATGGTTTTCATTAATATCGTTTCAATAGATAAGTAGTGGGGCCATCCACAAGTCATGTCACATGAATTTCATAATTTTTTGACCCCTCCTTCCTTGTTACAGTTGGTCACATGCGTGAAACTCCTCCCTCCCTAGTGTTACATCACATATGCATGCAATTTTACATCAAGAAATTGTTAAATTAAAACAGAAGTTCCGTAATTAGTTTTATTTCCATTTAGATTGTTTTTCAATAATTTAAACACTGTCCATACAGATAGAGTTGGGACTTTTGAAATTGTTCGTTAATAGTTCAAATTTCGTGTTTTACAGCTTAAATATATTAGATTGTCAACAGTGACGTCACGAAATATAGGACTTCTTCAAGGAGTCCTATATTTCGTGACAAGGAGTGTCCTTGTCACATAACGTCACACTTCGCGGGGGGGACCCCCCCCCTAACGTCGACGTAATTTATGGATGGCCCCTCATTGGATCGCGTGTTAACCAAAATGTACGTTTCAGAATCATCCGTCCGAAAAGATTTTGAGAAGCGCCATTCAACGTCACAAATTATACAGAACAGGGTTCCCGGGCAACTTTAATCAGTTCTAATTAAAATCCGAAACATTCATCTCATCGACTTTCATTAGGCGACCCCTCTACCTGAATAGCGTTGTGTGCCTACTACATCCTTGCTGAAGATGGCTACTGTCTATGATTAGAATATTTGGATGTGTCTGTTTATTTGTTTTGTGCCTGCGGTAGAATTTGTGTATTCATTTATACATCTTCATTGATATTTCATGTATATTTATTCAGAATCTACATGTAACGTTGACGTCTGCCTTTAAAATCTCAACTCGGTGTGTTTTAAAACAATGATTAACATTGACCGATGAATTTTGAGTGAATGTTCCGTTAAGTCCTGTTACGTTTGCGGTAGTGTACCGTGACCGCCGGTATAGCAACTTGTCTTTGCTTAAGTAAATTTTGACCTGTCTTTGTCAAAGTCGTTTACCGTCGTCAACTAAATATTGTCCACCGTTGGTTATAAGCATTCCCAAGTTGTTACCGCTTCTTCCGGTTCTCTGCTTTCCTCATTCAGCCCCTACTGATGACCGCGCAGATCGTCGGTCCATCGAGCAGGATGGCTTCCAACTATATGTTTGTCGTGACGCAGTTTCCACTCCCGGATTCGTCTGCTCCATTGGACATCGGTCCTGCGACAAATATGTGTCCGCCACACTGCCATTTCAACTTTTTGGGAGATATTTCGGAAACCTTGGCTCTCTTGCAGATATACTTGATTCTGCATTAATTCATAAGAGATAGACCCAATTCAGCTTGCTTCACATGGCGTTATACGAATTTCAATTTGTGAAATAATTATGGTGGTTCTGTCGCGAAATCACTGGTCTCTTTTGTTTTAATGGTGTAAGTTCGAATTCTACCAAAGATATTGCTATAAAGCTGGTGTGCATAGATATTTAATCAACAATTAAAATAAAATAATCGCTGTGTAGCTAATATAGTTTTAGCGATTATTTTACTTTAACCATCGGTTAAATGTCTATACACATCAGCACATTATCCGATGTAAAGTAATAAAACAGGTATTTCGCCTTCATAATTTAAGAAAAATACATTTTCAATGTCTTTATAAAGTGTGTGTATCATTTGTTGCATAGAAGAAAGCACTACAATATACACAAAGAATGTGCATATTGTTACAATTATCACGTGCTGACAGAGCAGAAAAATTGTTTATTTCTCCGTCGGTATATGATAACATAATGAAACCATGCACATCGACATAACTGAAATGACTTTTGTGTAATCTGCCAGAATCAAGCCTAGCAGAGAGCCTAGAGGTCGTTTTCGTTGATTCATATAATGAACATGACAAGTATCAAAATAAAATGGAACTTTATGCAATGTCTTACGACTACCAGTATGTCTAGTGTGTACTAGTGTCATTGTGTCGTGTCATTTTCACTAAGCGATTCTTCAAAGGCGACCGCTTTAGGCTCTCAGATATATTGTCCGTTTCACTAAAAACGGAGGCTTGACCCCTTATGGCACGTGTTTATTTATGGGTTGATATTATTTTTATACTATTGTTTTGCTTACACTATAGTAAGTACCTATATATTCTTGTAAATTTTTATTTTGTTGAGTAATATAGTGTGGATGGATCTGATATTGTTCGAAGCAAAAATTAAACATTTATCTCATGAGGTACATACATAGAATGCGAAAGTTGAGATTTTAAGAGGCTATGTAGACCTGATTCAAATCGGTATTTCAGAAAATCAACCCCGCACGGCCAGTATTTACTTCGATGGAACAGCGCGTAATAAAACTTCGAGCGTGGCGAAATATTGCAACTGAACATACCTACGCGCAGCGCGTCCATACCAACTTAATTCAATTTATTTCATTCTAAGGCTCACAAGCACAAGATCGAGTCAAAATATCCTAAAGTGAAATAGATCGTTTATAGCTTAATGGATATTGAAATTTTACCATATTTTCCTAAGCTTCTTTAGCCCAACAGTTTCCCAAGCGCAATAGTAACTAGGAGGTACAGGGTTCGAAACTTCTTCAGGCTGTAAGTTTCTTTTTATTTTTCCAACAATTTTTTAGACAGGTAAACTTTATTAAAATGATGTAATTCTATTATGGAACAACAATGAATCCATATATATATTAATATAAATGCGAAAGTAACTGTCTGTCTGTCTATTCCGTTTTCACGGAAAAACTACTGGACCGATTTGGCTGAAATTCGGTATATTTTTTATTTTTATTTTATTTTATTATTATATATGTAACTTTAATAATGACGGTGGATAAGGGATACTTTTCATCCCGGATAATGCGATAGATTTTGGGATAGATTTATGTAAAGGTTATCTCAGAAAGTAGAACAGGTTTTTTTTATGATTTACCACTTCGGTCATTTCGGCAATTTGGACCATTTCAGCCATTTCGGTTAATTCGGCCTTTTGGGCCATTTTAGCATTTTTAGTTATTTCGGTAATTTCAGCCGTTTTGATCATTTAGGCCCGTTCGGCCAAATATATGTTCATCCCGGAAACTATCTCATTTTTCGGGATGAAAAGTATCTCTTGGCCACCCTCGGTATTAAAATTACATATGTACCCAGTTTCAGCCAAATCGGTTCAATAGTCTTTCCATAAAAGAATAACAAACAGAGAGACAAATATACTTTTGGTTTTTTTTTCGCGATACCCTAAAAAGTTACTTCTTATAACATCAGCTATCTGCCAATGAAAATTACGTCAAAATCGATCCAGGTGTTTCAGAGATTAGCCAGAACATCCAGACAGACAGACAAAACTTCTAAAAATAGCATTTTCGGAATCTGATCCGATTTTTAGTTTTTATTTTGAAATTACAAGCAGGCACTTCACTTTTATTTATCTGTATAGATAAGAACTATAAAATAAATAATAATAGATAAAACATAATAGGGCTAAATAAAAAAAATAGTTAGAAAAGCAAAATGGAGCGAGCACCACTCTAACTTGAACTATGAACTCTGATCTTCATAATTCTAACAGTTATCCACGTGTCTACATAATTTCTATTGAGAAACATAGATGGCGCTTTCGAATTTTAATGTTACCGGTAAGATTGATTTAAATAAATTTTATTGTCAGTAGTATAAAAGTCCAGATGAAATGAAATATAAAAATATGCAAAAGTATTTTTATTGCATTGTATAAAATTATTTAAGAAGAGAAAAAGACCATTTTATCAACTTTGATATAAAAATAAAAAATCTACTAGATCAAGTGGAGCTAGACCAGTCCTCTACCGCATACGCCAAATAGGTATAGCACGATTCGCTCGAAATTCTTGTTATTATTGCTCCTTCATTTATTTAAAATTTAATTTCGAATAGCACGCTCGAGAAAAGCGACACGTGTATACTACACCAAGCCGTTGGGCGTATTGAAAATTCCGTACATTGGGACCGGCAAGCGTGATTTTTGAAGTCATTTATAATAAAATAATTAATTACCTTCAAATTCTCTAAGTAACCGAGTAAAAGAACTATAATGATTATATTTCTTATAATATGATATGTTACTGTTATTTATTTTAGCGATGTACGATTAACAGTAATAACACGTTTAGAGGTTACTTTGCAATTATTTTCTATCGAGAAAATTTATCGAAAATGCGTTTTGAGTACAGGGGTTACCTCAGAAATATGATCGAGATTGACATATATTTTTGTCACCGCAATAAAGTGTGTATAATTACTGTAACAACGGCTAAGAAATCGATCAAAAAACGCTTTTTGTCTATTGTCTTGCTGTTAAAGACCAAAACCATAAAAAATAAAGTTTTGCACAAATGTAGTCAGTGTATGGAAATGCATCCATCTCTTTATAAGATCCCTTTAGCTCAGAAAGCCTGTAAGTCAACTATTTCTATCAAATTAAATATGCTTTATTGTTTGTTAAAAGATATATGAATGAATGAAATGAATGAAAACTCTTTATTGTTCACCATAAACTTAAATCTAGACAAATAATATGGATACCTTTGCATTTGAACAATGGGCGGCCATACCGTTTATAGCGATCTCTTCCAGGCAACTCAGTGACTAAGGAGATTTTAAAGGAAATTTCAATAAACCATTTTTGGTGGTTTACTAAACTAAAATAAAAGTAATAACATCAAAATCAAATACTAATAAAAATAAAATATAAATAAACTACTATATATACAGATATACATATATAATTATTATATACATTTGAACAATAGATACATTCATTTAATGCAAGAATTTTATTTAATAGACCAATAATGGTCAGTGACCATACGTTTAAATGTACTGCTTGATTTAGCTTGTCTGATTGGTAAGGGGAGGGAGTTCCACAATCCAACAACCTGTACGACAAAAGAATTTTCTACGAAGGAAGAAGTGTGTGCAGGTAATGTTAGCAAAAGATTTTCATTTGAGCGCAAATTACAGGAATAAGATTAACTAGAATTAGACAACTAGAAAGTTCCTTTAAATATGGGGGAGTACAGGGAATGTAAAGGATATTGTGCAAAAGTGAGAGTAAGTGAACATTCCGGCGAAAGCGAATAGTTAACCATTTAAGCTTATCACGAAATTCGGAGACATGGTCATATTTACGCAAACCAAATATGAACAGGATACCAACATTTTGAAGGCATTCTAGCTTATCTAGTTGTTCCTGGGTTATGTCTAGTTAGCATATATATATATAGTTAACAGAAATAAAAAAATACAGTACAATAGGCGGTATTAGCGATTTCTGATAGACAACCTTTGGATGGAC
Organism: Dendrolimus kikuchii; assembly: GCA_019925095.2. Lineage (NCBI taxonomy): Eukaryota > Metazoa > Arthropoda > Insecta > Lepidoptera > Lasiocampidae > Dendrolimus > Dendrolimus kikuchii. Next base: position 6,456,870 of record CM034405.1, read on the forward strand.
AAAAAGTTTGATTGATAAGGACAGTGGTATTTTCCATTACTCTCACTTTACCGATTCAGTATTTCATAATAAATAATTTCATAAATGTATACAATGTGTACTATACATACATCATATAATATACATATATTAGTAACATATTCGATGGCCTGTGTGGCTGAGCGGGCTAAGCTTTTGCCAACTTACCTCACTGCAACGCAGGCTCCGGGTTCGATTCCTGGTATGGTAAATTTCGGAAACGAACTTTCTCCGTTATTTTCTATAGTTTGGGTGTCTGGAAATCGGCCCCAGAGTAATTGGTTGTATATTACTCATAATACAAGCGTGGACTTGCTTAATTTGGGGATATACAATATCTGTGTTTGTCTGCCGTTTATTTATATTTATTTAATATAGGCCCGAAGGCATACACCACTTGGGCCGTTTTCTGACCTAATGTGCATATTGTTATAATTACAACGTGCTAACGGTGAAAGAAAACATCGCGATGAAACCGGCACATTGAGATAACCGTTGTGTCAAACCTCACAAGCTGCCTTGGAGAAGTGTAGCGGGTATACTGTTCGTTCCCCCCTCTCCTATAATGGGAAGCCTGAGCCCAGCAGTGAAACGTTTATGATCTGTAATTATAATTTATTATAATATTTTTATAAGGAAGTTATTTTAGTTATTGTGAACAAAAGTCGTTATCTATTCTTTGTGCTGGGGTACATGGCAACAGTGCTTATAGGGACGGAAACGAAAGCCTCAATTCGGGACAAAGATCGTGTGTTAATTCGGACCGCATAGAGCGCAGAGGCAGGGGATATACGCGGGAGGCCGGGGTTAGTAAACATAATCATGGTCTCCTCCCGCAGTACAATTCAGTAGCTAAATGGGAATGAAGAGTTGCCCACCCGCACTCATACCCCGCGCCCGTTGTCTACCACCACAACGCCCACACGTCTTGTGACGCAAATGTTAAAACAACTCAAAAAAAGACGATTACTTTCTCATATCGCCGAATAAAGAATCCATCGTGTTGCTATGGTTACGGCGATCTTTTACAGCCTTGCCCTTGAACATTCTACTTGTATATAGTTAGCTTCGTTAGTCATTCATTCAAAGATTATTTGCAAACATTTTTTTCTTAAAGTATATAGGTACATTATGGACTATTATCCGTGCAGGAACGGAGAAAGAATACAATTTCCTGCGGCCGGGCGGCCTGTCGTAAGAGGCGACAAAACAACCCACAGCCAGGTGGTAGGGTATTTGCTCGACTGGATGGCGACCACCCCTGGTCTAGAGTATGCCGCCATAACAACCTTGTGTTGTGTTCCGGCGTTAGTGACCAGGTTCCAGTCTCCTTTAAGAGAGCAGCAGCGCATTTATAGCACCTTTGGTATTGCAAATGTTCATAGGCGATGGTAACCGCTTTCCATTAAGTGGGCCGTCTGCCTGTCTGCTGAACTCCTGCAATAAAAAAATTAAAAAAATGGACACCCTAATGTTATGAATTAGCAATAGTGTTCGACTCACCTACCATTTTTTTATTGCTAAAGCTGGAAAAGCAGTAAACGGCCCACCTGATAGAAAGTGGTCACTGATGTCTATAAACGTTTACAATACCACGGGTGCTGCTAACACATTATTGGCCTCTAAGAAATTTTATAACACTTCTTAAATGACCCCATGACACAGTGCAGAGGGAAAACCTCGACAAGAAATTCCCTCTAAGTCTTTATTGTACCCGGTGTAAACCATTTAGAGAACCGTTGCGAAGTTGAGCATAGTAGGTCTCATGGAAATTAGGGTGAACATCCCGCCGATGACGAACGGTGCGGTGGCAGTAGCCTAGTAAATAATAAAATTGAAATTAATATTTTTCATGTATATCTGTCATTTATCTGAGTTTGGAATACTACTGCGCTAATTATTAATCGACCATGGCTTAGATTCCCAATTGTTTACCAATATTGCACTAAATATTAATTCAAAGAATTCGATTGATCGAAAAAAACAAATAACTTCAATACCCGTTATATTGTATTCTCAACTCCTTAACTAGATATCCGACCGCACCCCCGTACCCCCCTTGCGGGTAACCTCCCTGTATCGACCATGACGCCCTCATCTCCCAGGTATACGCAACACAACACTTATCCCGGTTTTAATTGTCGCCACGCTCCGATGACCCTAGCTAAGCTGTGAACTTACGGGGACATGCTTTTTCAACCTAACGCTTTAAAAACCTTACCTCACTTTTCTAATGTAAAATGTATGAAAAAGGCTTTTCATATAGACATTAATTAGATTAGATTAGACATTAATGCCACTTCGTGTATCACTGTCGCCCCTAGGAAGCTTAAGGAACAATTAATTCTAAAACACTTGTTAACGTAATCCCTATTAATATTATAAATGCGAAAGTAACTCTGGCTGTCTGTTCCGTTTTCACGGAAAAACTACTATATACTATATATATACTATATATATATATTCGATGCCGAGGATGAACATAGGATACTTTTTATCTCGAAAAATGCCATAGTTTCCGGGATAAAAATATATTTGTCTGTTTGTTTGTTATGCTTTTACGGAAAAACTACTGGACCGATTTGGCTGAAAATATATGTAATATATGTAATTTATATATACGGTATATATGTAATTTACATACCGAGGGTGGACAAGAGATATTTTTCATCCCGGATAATGGGATAGATTTATGTAAAGGTTATCCCAAAAGTGGGATAGGTTTTGATTGGTTTTGTGATTGGCTATTTTCGTCATTTTGGTTATTTTGTCCTTTTTGCTCTTTTTCTCCTTTTTGATCTTTTTGTCCTTTTTGCTCTTTGTCCTTTTTGCTTTCTGACCTTTTTGCTCTTTCTGTCCTTTTTGCTCTTTTGCTCTTTTTGTCCATTTTCTCCTTTGCTCTTTTGCTCTATTTGTCCATTTTGATCTTTTTGTCCTTTTTGACAATTTCGCTCATTTTGCTCTTTTTGCCCTTTTTATCCATTTTGATCTTTTTTCTCCTTTGCTCCTTTTGCTCTTTTTGTCCTTTTTGTCCTTTTTGTCCTTTTAGCTCTTTTTGTAGTTTTCATTGACGGGGGATAGATAAATAAAACTAGGACGGTTTGAAATAGAGGATGAAAGTTTGGATGAGACCAATTATTTGTCAAGTTCATATATATAAAAAATCATCGTCTATAAAAAATGCGATAGTAACTCGATATGTCTGTCTGTTAAGTTTTCACTGAAAACTACTAGGAATACTGGATCGGTTTTATTGTAATTTTGTTTAAATGTAGTTTTATGTTGTAAATGGACATATATACTCATGCCAGGAGATCGGATAGTTTGCGATATAAAATTAAGTGAATTTTTCATTAACATAAAAATTTTGTACAATGTAACCTGTATTAACGCCTGCTCTTTAAACAAGAAGCAGGAACTAGAGGTTAACCCGCGGCGCAGCCGTGGGGTAAACTCTAGTAATGTATAACTTTTAGTGCTATCCACATCATGTTGTTCACGCGAATTTTGTATCCGTTTTGATAGACATTTCTTCTATGTTCATCTTTATTACTTACGTACTTTATTTCACGATACCGAATATCGTGAGCAAAGTACATGTATTCCATACCTCCTAATCTTTAGCTCGCGTATGTCAGTTGTTATTCCGTAGTAACTTACATTTTCCGAAATAATAATTATTTTATGTCACATGAGCTCCGAACACAGCTGAGATTTAATATTGTGATGATAAATGTCACGTCTAATGAAGTTCAATTAGATAGATAGATAACTCTTTATTGTACACCAATACAAACATGAACTTAAAGACTAAAATTATATCTAGTTATGTACAAAGGGCGGTCTTATCGCTAAAAAGCGATCTCTTCCAGACAACCCCAGGAATGAATTGAGATGATAATGGCGATGGTGGTATACGTAACATATAGTACGAACTACTCACATTTTAATAATAAATACATAAATTATATATATATATATATATATATATATATATATATATATATATATATATATATATATGCAGAAATTTTATATATTACATAGATATATACTTAATATACATACCATACAAATACATATCTACAGATTATATAAATGTTTATAAATGAATTTATTAGGTAATAGGTATTTATTTATAGTTATCCAGCACCTAAAAATATAATTACTGCAATACACATATATAAAATATTAGATATCATTTTTGGTGGTTCCATATCCACTCTATATTGTATATGCTCTCTACCTATTGAAATAGCAGGTTCTAAGAAAGAATTTGCAAAAATCTTGCGTTTCAATTTTTTATTTATTACGCAATACACAACTAAAATTTTATATCATAAGGTATAATCCTTTTCAACACTCAAAATATGAAATTCATAGTCATTTATACATAAGAATGAATTAAGTCATTCAACAATACAAAGACGAGTTTGGTTTAATTTCGCTACATTTTCAAATTATAACTTACTTGTTCTTGCGAACGTCTAAGCCAGAATAGCTAACATTATTTAAATATGTAAAGTTTATTTGCCTAATTGTGTCTTCCATTATAAATTTACATAATATATGTAATTAATATATCCGTTGATAACAAAATTTGAATGGGTATCATTTTTACAATCATATCTTGTTGTCATAGAAATTAGGTCTTAATTTCAATGCTTTCTGATTGCCCACAGTACCTAGTTGAATGTTTAAATTAATACTTTAAATCTGTCAGTTATATTTTAAAAAGTCAAGCCCCTGCACTGCCGGGAATACGGGAAAATAAAACATACAAATGGCGAATAGACCGGAAACACATTACTCGTAGGTGAAGCATTTTTTTCCGATGGGGGTCAAACGGAAATCAGAAATCTTTTATTCATAACAATGTTACACGTCAATTTCAATAACATAGTTATAGTCTCAATTGACATTAAGTCAAACTCTTCATTATATATATAAAAGGTGTGCTCGACTAACCACGTCCTGAGCCGTATTTTAAATATGTCAATAAATAGTGAATCCCTTATTCTTTTAGGTAGTTTACTGTATATCAACGGTTCTGTGACATGTGTCAATCTGCCAGATTTCCAAGCACCACCCTACTCAATGCATAACACGCTTTTTCTAGTAGTAAAACACAAAGACGCGTTGACATAGAGCCTTAACTGCTACGCAAACCGAGTCGTCATTTATTATCTTTAGTATCAATTTACTAAGACCGGTGAAAAACCTTATTGCATTCTGTGTATATTCGCATCTACTATTGTCTACACTTAGCCACGGACAAATGGTCAATATAAGCTATTCCATACAAATTCATATATTGCGTAGTTCTCTGCAGCTTATTCAAGGTGCACATAAAATAGTGCACTTGTTATATAATGCATATATCTAACTTTTCGTTCTGTGTATGTAATTCAGAAAGAAGAGGCTTTCAGGGCCCTCTCCTGGCCGTATACGCGGAGTAGTTCCGCTTCCGCTTTCCCGTTCGCGTGGTATAAGGCGAAGAAAGGAACATCGTAGGCTTTAGTAGGTATTCCCGTCACGGGTGGGCTTGGCAGCACTGCCATTACGACCCGACCGCGGAGCGAATTCCACACTCCTCAACCGCATTGCCCCGGTGGGCAGTCAATAGGATTTCCCCTAGTCAAAAAAAGTTAAGAGTTAGCTAATTGAGCAATTTTTATGGCCGTTTTTAATTAGAAACAAATGACAGCAAAATTAAGTTTTTCTTTCCAAATCATTATTCAGTGCACAGTGTCTTGCTAATCTAGAAGGGTTATTCAGCATTGTGCGTACATAGACACATAGCCTCTTTAACAGTGGCGTATAGATTTGTGAAGTACCTGATATATATCAAAGTTTGGTTCAAATGTAGTTGTGTCCGGGCCTATTTTGGTTCAAATGTCGTTGTCACCGGGATTCTCAATAATAGGTTTACTGATGTTGTTCATTCGGCAACAAATGTATAAACAATAGACTGCAAAATGAATACTGCACAGTATAATAAAAAATCAATTATTGCACAGCTTGAAGATAATCTGGAGAATCTGGAGAGGCTATTAAGTGTGTGTCGAACTATAAAACAGGCTCTACATAAGAAGTGTGGAAACAGATTCTTAAAGTATCCAACATTCAAATGAAAGTATTCTTATTATGTTGTTGTCATCGTCGTCAGTCAACCATAGTCCACTGCGTGACGTAAATCTCAAGTTTGCACCACATATCCCGGTCCTGCGACTCTCTCAATCATTGGTCCACCAGATTGCAGCCCGTCACACACTACACAATGTTTATCAAGACGCGGTCTAGTCTCCAGGACTCGTCTGTTCTATTGGTCATAGTCTCGTATCAAACGTGATTAGCCCACTGGCACTTGAACTGTGTTGTCATCTTTTTCTGTTCCTTCACCTTCTCTAAATATTTCTTTTCCTTTCATACTTTTTTTATTCTAATAAACGTCCTCTGTCACAGTACAAATCATCATGGCTTCCTTCACATATCCATCCATCCTTTTTTGATATTTCTTTACATTTGTTTAACATTATTTTTGTCACGTGACTTTCATCCCTCCTCATTATATGCCCAAACCACCTAAATCTTCGTCCTCTCAATTTTTCAATCACGGGTGCATCTCTCAAAGATCCCTTTATGTACTTATTTCTCACTTTAAGTACTTACTTACACTCTTTCTTGTAACAACCACACATCCATCTCAACTTGTATTGTTATCTTATAATAATGTTTATTGACTATTTTTCGAATTGCGACCTTATTGTATTGTACGTATTCGATACGTATTATTCGACTTTAGATACTTATTACGTACAATGTTACCATTACACAATAGAGTGACGTATGGAAATGGATGTTTTAAACGTTCTGGTTGATAAGAAAATTCAACTTTCTCCAACGTAATCGTTTTATGTAATCGTTGCTATTTTAATTTCGGCAGATTATTTGACGGCATTGCTGTTTTACAGCTTTACTCTTGACTTAAAGCACCACATTATAGAAATTAATTCGGTTGCCTTAAGAACGCTCTTGAATTAGCACAGTATTGTCCAAATGGTTGTACTTTTTTTTTCTTTTTATGTCGCGATGATCTATAGAATCTTTTTCAACAAAATCTAACTCTGATATATCTCTCTTAGTGTTCTCTGTTCCCCTATTATTTGGAATCTGCACAGTAAGTATGCTATTTATTCCGTACTTCACTATTGTAGCTACCCTGAAACGTAATTATTGAAATTGGGCTAACAATATATCTTAATTCTTTTTAATTATGTATATAAATATAATATAATTTATTATTATTTAGCACAACTGTTGCGCTCACGCCTCACCATTTGAGGGGGAATGGACGATATGTGTCAGGTCACTACAGAGCAGAGTGGTGAATTTCACTAAATATAAATATCCCGGTGTGCAGGTTTCCCAATAATTTCGTTTTTCACTATATCGACAGGGTTACCACAACGTACAATTATTAACAATGAAAGTTATTTCTCAATGAAAAGAGTTCCAAGTATTCTTGGTTGGCGACTAAGCAAAGTTGTTTTTATGCCATAAATAAGACAAAAAGCTTAATAGCCACGACGCAGATTTCCCAGACAGCAGATAGATAGATCAAGGCCCTCGCACAATAGTTACCGTACCTTAGCACGTTTACGGTTTCGTTTGCCTTACATTTGCACCACTCCGTGATATTTCGCACTTTCTTTAAGCTATTTTAAGTCTTAGTCTTGGCGCGTCGTTAGTTAATTACTTTTTAAACACACCAATTTAATTCACTCTTGTTTATCTTTGTATTTTATATATGGTAATTTTTAAACGGTTCCACATTAAAACCGGATTGGGTTGCTGTCCACAACTACTTGTCTATTTTGAATTCTGTTGAATGAGCAGTCTGTTCCGTAGTAACTGGCTGCTATCTAAAATTTACGTTAGTTAGGTGTAAAGGGCAGGGTCGTTAGCACGGTTCCCATGGATATCCTAATGGAAAGCGCAAACAGCTTCATGCTCCGGCGGCTAGCACCGTTGCGCGTGGTCCTGAAGCCGGCGTGGTGACGTCACCGTCGACGGCGTCGGTGGCTGCGCACGGGCACGTGGTCTCGCTGAGGCCTCGGGCGCATCGAAAGTGAGACCGCGGACACGGCACGCGGGGCCGGGGGAGGCAACCAGTTCAATGAACTTGGCGCATCCAAACGATCCGCACTTGTACAACATCGTCGCATTGTTTTAACATCCCGTAGCTCATACTCCTGGCGTCTCACTCGTTCAGTAGAACATTAAATACAAATATTTAACTCGCTAACAAATTGGCGGGTGGGCCTCAAATTGTTAGTGTCTTCTTAATATTATTAGCATTCTTTATATAGTCTCGAAATATTTATGGTAAAATAAATATACAGAGAAATAATCAATATAAGTTTCGTCAGTAGACCAGGGCATTTCTTGCAGTTATCCAGCGGAAACGAGTTGGTGGATTGAGTTTCCGTTTCGTCGCTCTGATGAGTGGTGACTGAAAACACCCTGCCATTGCATAGTAGAGTGCTAACGTTACGTATGACAAAATTTTAGGCAAATATATCATCTTTGTACCGCACCACTAAAATTGATTTTACGTATATTATAATAGCAATGTCGTATAATTAGATACGACATTGCTATTATAATAACGAACGCTGACTGTTCAAGTAGGTACATGACATCAAGGCCGTACGGCTTGAGGCTCTGCAGGTGCTAACCGTCATTAAACTATCGATCTAAATATGTATTGGATGTCCAATTCACAACAGAATGACCGCTGTATGAGCTTTTTACATTACAAATTGTGGTTTAAGTAGATATAATGACGGCAAAAAATGTATACCGTTTAATTCATTTGTTCTAAAACATTTGAAACTGTCAGTAATGCATTGTTATTACTGTTGTTACTTGGCAAATTAACTTTTCATAGTCAAATTAATAATATTTTAGTCACGGAAAAATAGACTAACTAGGTCACGAATGAATACTTATGTTTGAATGACATTAAAGGTTCATTACAACGATAATTTGCTCGATTAAAAATATCTACAAGGGGATCGACTTCAAGACCATTTTCTGCTTCATATTTTAATTGAAGCACGAAATTTTATTTCAATTGCGAGTACTTAAATAACTTAATTTTTAATTCAGACTTTCATTTACGACAAATACCTACATGTATTTGTTTATAGGTAGATCTATAATGTACTTATAAACAAACAGATATTTGGAACAAACATCCATTTGTTCATGGTTACCCTAGCCAAGAAAGACATCAAATTTTAAGAATTCCTATTAAGACATGATATCAAGCTGATGTATTCTCTGAATGAACGGCTTATTTATTGTAACTATGAAATTAATTAAAAATATTATTAATAAATTGTGCTCAAGTTATATTCATAAGGGTCAGCGCAGACAGAACGGAGCGCAGCGGAGAGGATTTTATTAACGCACTTGAAAATAAACTTTAAAATTATTACAATAAAGTGCATAAGTGCTTAAACCTGACAAACGCGTCCTCGAAGATACGCGGGAATCCTCGCGCGGCGTCGAGTCGGCGCCCGCGTCGTACGCGTACTTTCAGTGTTGTCACTGAGTTTAAAGAGGGATGACGTCATTTTTTTAGATTTTCAATTCGAAGTACCTATATAACGAATAATAAATATAACCATCATTATATTTATGAAGTTGCTTTGTTTGTTAAAAATAATCTACATTTAAACACTAAATGCAACAGTAAACGACATAACAGCTACCTGCTTTCACTTCCTTCAAAAACCACTTTGTTTCAAAACAATCTATTCTGTATAGCGACTAAAATTTACAATAAATTACCACTGAAAATTAAGGAACTCAACATCAAAAGCTTTAAATTTAAATTAAGACAAGTATTAATAAATAAAGCATATTACATAAACAATACATGAGTATCTTTCTGACCCAAATACTGATACAGGAGTCTGATTTTGTGACATGAGGAATCATAATTATTATTACGCATTATTACTATAAATTCTATATTAGTCCAGACATTATTAGCACAATTATAATCATATCCCAGGCCACCATCGTTGACGAACTCTCGCGACAAACTGGCATGTTTACTGTAGAGTGGTAACCCAGAACGGTTTACTCGCGCAGGCTCGCGAGGTCGCGCGCAAGCTCGAGCGTACGCGATCCGTAAAGAAAATGCCCGAGACCGCGTGGGGATTATTCCTCTCTGTCTGCGCTGACCCTTAGGCAGTTGCGAGCTCGACGGGGTCCCCCAAAGACATCAATTTTTTTAATTTCTTTTGCTCCACAGCGAAAGTGCGGCGGCGCGGTCGCAGCGCTGTGTACACGCATGCCAAAGCTATTTTTTATAATATTACAATAAATATCCAATAAAGTAATAATAATTATAGAGACTAATCAGTCTGTCAATTGGTCATTAGCTTTTTTATGTTAGGACACTTCAACCAAAAATAAAGTTTTGAAAGTTTTTAGTTTTTCCTTGGTAGAATTATGCAATTCAAATTGTCATGTATTTTAAAAACTTAGAATTCACAAATAAGACGAATCTCCATACGACAGTTGATGGTTCCAAACCGTTATATCTCGGAAGTCTGTGCAATGTATCAATCCGCTTAACTAGCTTGCTTTCGCATACCATGATTTTATAACTGTAGACTGTTCTATTGTGTATTCAATTTCGTCACGACAGGACGTTCTGTTTAGGTATCAATAGTTGAATTCTAAAATTAATTGATATATTGTCCGAATGATAGATAGATAACGCTTCATTGCTCACCAAAATAAGAATTACAACAATAAAATATAACACTAACATTTATTATTTATATTTAAAACACAATTAGCCATGATAGAACTATGGAAAGACTTACTTTTTATTCCAATGACGTACACTTAAATCTTAACGTAGAACATCCCTCGCTGATGCAGTTAATTAGTCTTACGGTCTTATTCATATTGAAACTTAAAGAACTCTACAAACTTACTCTACCTCAATAGGTAGAGTAAGTTTGTAGAGTTCTGTAAGGTTTTTAAAGAAGCCTACAAATTTATTCTACCTCGATATGAATAAGACTTAATATAAGTGGTAGGGCATTTGCCCGTATAGCTGGCTACTATCTTTGGTCTAGATTACGCCGCCAAAACAATCTTGTATTCTGGAATTAGTGGCTAGGTTCCAGTCTTCCCTTCGATGCCGGCAGCACATCGATAGAACCTTTGGTGTTGCACATGTCTATAGGCGATGGTAACTACTTTCCACTAGCTAGGCGTTCAGCCAGTCTGCTGTACTTCAGCCACAAAAAAAAAACAATAGATTATTACAATTTTATATTGTTTAAACATCTAGATCGACATTATTGTTATGTGTGCCAATCCATCCATCCTAACACCAGTGTTTCGGGTATTCTCTCTATAGCTCACGACATGAGGCGAATTCAACACTGGAGTGTTTATGTGAGGTGTATTTACAACATTATTAGAGTAAATTTTATAGGGCTCGTGTACCTCGTCTTTGAATTGATGCCTTCGAAATTCTACTGCTTCTCGTTTTTATTGCAGTAATTTAAGGAAAATAAAGCTTGAGTATGGAAATCGGTAATATTGAAAAGTTTCGCTGTGCTGTGACGTCTTCTGCATTCGTTTTGAGATGTTTTAGAATATGGGCCTTAATAAGAATGCTGTAAATACTCTATCCCAGGAATATAGATTTAAGTGTTACCAGGTTATTGTAGATACCGAATAGGTTCGCGTTAATTTAATAAGCAAATAACTTAAAAATTGCCATGGCGAGCCTGTCAACATTTCGTTGAATGGCAGGTTCCTATTTACTAAACGTCCATTTGCCTTACTACCATTTAAAATTTGACATAAGCTCCATACAAGTAATGTCAAATTTCTACCAATGGTTAGAAAACTAAATAAGTATTCGAGTACAATGTTTTTAAAGATTTAGCCACCTGCACTCTCTTTTCTTTCACTTTCTTCCAATTATTTGGGGTCGGCACAATATGTCTTTTCCTTCCACACTCCTCAATTCTGACATACATTCTCTGTCACACTACGAATCATCATATCATCCTTCACACAATCCATCCATCTCTTGTTTTTGGATTACCTTTACATTTTTACCCAACAATCTTGTAGTTTAACAATCTTTTTGTCACGTGACTGTCATCCCTCTTTACATGCCCATAACACCTTATTCTTCTTCCTCTCAATTTTTCAGACACAGGTGCAATTTCAAAGATCCCCTTATGCACTCATTTCTCACCTTATCTATTCTCGTAATATTACAAATCCATCTCCACATTCACATCAGCTGAATGGAGACGTCTATCCCTTAATCCGTGCAGGAACGGAGAAAGAATACAATTTCCTGCGGCCGGGCGGCCTGTGGTAAGAGGCGACAAAACAACCCACAGCCAGGTGGTAGGACATTTGCCCGACTGGATGGCTACCACCCCTGGTCTAAAATATGTCGCCATAACAACCTTGAGTTGTGTTCCGGCATTAGTGACCAGGTTCCAGTCTCCCTTAAGAGAGCAGCAGCGCATTTGTAGCAACTTTGGTGTTGCAAATGTCCATAGGCGATGGTAACCGCTTTCCATCAAGTGGGCCGTCTGCCTGTCTGCTTATATCCTGCAATAAAAAAAATCCCTTTATTGGCCCAACATTCGGACCCGTATAACATGATCGGTCGTATGACAGATTTATATATGTATCTGACCTTTTTATTTCAGTGGCATTACTTTGTCCCTGTCTCCACTTTAATCATGCTACGTTTATTCTTTTTACATCCTTGTCTATATCACAATTACTTCACAATTATGAACCGAAGTATTTGAATTCGGGGTTATATGCTAGTGTGGCTGATTGTAGTTTAAGAGGACAGCACTAGAGGTCCCGCTGTAATCGCAAAACAGGTGTACAGTTTTTGGTTCTGCTGATTTCCAACCCAGGCGCTAGATTTCGTCTAGCGCTTGCCGTCACCTGTCTAGTTTCTTTTGAAATGCCACCCCGCCTTCGTCTACGAAGAGCATGCACCAGGGGTCCTTATCTTGCACCTCTGCATTCAGCGCATCCATGACCAGCAGAAACAGGAAAGAATTTAAAGCGGATCTCTGGTGCAAACCTACCTTTACAGAGAATTTGTCGTGGTTCCCATTGCAGAGGGGACTTGCGTACTAACGTTCTCATCCATGTTTCCTATCAATCTTACTTGGTACACCTTTCGCTCTGAGGATCCACCACAGAACTTCCCGGGACAATGAATGAATGTTCTTTATTGCATACATAAGTTACATATACAATAGGAGGTCTTATCGCCGCCGGCGATATCTTCCATACCACCTTTACAATTTTACGCAGAGACGCGGTCATATGCCTTCTCAAGATCTGAGATGAGATTTAGCAACCTGCTATAAGTTTGCTAATGCTGACATTAGGCGGATCAACCAGTTACGGGTCCAACCATATACAACAAACTACCGGAAAATATCAAACTCTCCTATAGTTGCCGTCTTAAAGAGTGGGTAATCGAGCACACTTTCTATAGATTGAAGGAGTTCATAGAATGTGAAGAATTCTAACATAGTTACGAATAAATGAGTTTATAAATTGGTTCATCCAAATTCAAAAACAGAAATGAACCGGCTAATATGGGGTTAAGAGTGGCGTTATCAACATTAGCTTGACCGCCTAGAATCTTGTCAGGCTGAGCTAGCGTGATGTCATTAGGGGGCGTGAATATTTAAGTAGAGTCGGCGGGCGCGCTCGGGTTTCGCTCCATTCCCGCTCGGGTTATAGGACGGTCGGGATTACCTTCTCATTAAATTAATTCCGTTTGCTGATGAAAAAGATGCCACAGAAATCTATTTCAATAAAACGTTGCAAATTTCTAATGAAAGTTTTATTGTATACGCGGATTAGGCTTTGCTTAACGAACCGAACAGAGTCAATTATTTAAAAAATCCAAAAGTCCTGATCCACTTAAATATTTCATTCGATGCATACATTATTAAGCATTATTTTACGAAATAGTTCATAATGAACTTTGTCTTTAAAGATTTTCTGAAGTCAGGCATCACGTAATCTGTTTAATACTTTAACAATATAATTTCACCATATCGTTAAAGCCGGGATAATGCTGGTTGGCTAATGGCATCGGCGAACCAGCGCTATTGTTAACGCTGGTTTGCGTTACGCAATCAAGAGGGGTCACTTTGCCTGCGCCCAAAAGTCGCACCCGCGAAGTGGAGAACAGTCATATCCTATCGATTTGTTAAGATGGCGTGCGCGGGAGGGTGACGGGGGGTGTGTGGGGATGACGCGGGGCGGCTGGGTGGTGCCGCAGCCTCCGCGCGGCGCAGCATGCAGCCTCGCTTGCACCTGCCCGTGCCGAAACCACCGCGACACACTAGCGACATCGCATTCAGCATCGCCGCGTGACCCGCTCCTTGCACACTGCACGCGACACCTGCACCGATAGCTAAACAAAGAGACACTAAAGTCGTACAAAATGTATGGACAACACTAACGTCACCTGTTTTAACTTAAATCACTAAGGCTCTTTAAATAATCAATCAGCAGTAATGTAAATATGTTGTTCGCTGAAATAATTAGAAGTAACTTAACAGTTTCTTCTAGTACACATAATTAAAATTAAATTTAAACGGTTCGTCTTCCGTAATCACGGCTACTGAAATGTGGCTAAAACTTCGAAATAAAAATTTCATTGCACTTTAAACCGTTAAAACGTTTATTTAAGCTTTAAAAACGAAATTGGAAATATGTATTAACGAAAAACTTCAAAACATTTACAACCCTATCTGTATGATCATAGTGTTTAAATGATTAAATATAATGTATTATATCTTATTCTCTCGCAGGGTTAGACCTATAGATGTATGTGTTTATCTCTTTTTAGTGTCACTTTTTCATTTCATCGAGTTTCAAATCGCAACGATTCTAAAGTAATTTCACTTCAATAAGTATCCGAGTACAATGTTGTTTAAAGTTAATGAGAGCATAATCTGTCTCTGAGTGCGACGTTTAATGATTGTAAATGACGAGGAAAACAACAAAGCCTAACTGCTCAAGCATATTTTACACCAAAAGCTAGACTCCTCCAATCAAACATTGCGTGGGAACTGCTTATGTCAATATTAGTAAAGCGTGTTTAGTGGCAAATACAACAACTCTGGCAAACACCCATTGATAATAATCTTAGCTGTCAAGCATGATCTTTGAAGTACACCTTCCGAGTAAAACTGAATCGCTCGTTCTCGCACCCACCCATTCACGATTACATAGATGTTGTCGTAGGTCGCGTCTGTAGTAACCGTAGCTGGCAATGTACGCGCATCTTCACCGGGGGATCTTGGATTCGCGCCCTCGGCCTCGGCGCGCGATGCGTCCCGATCCTAACTCTCATCGCTTCAAGGTCGCACAGTACTTCTACCATCATACTATTTAACATTCTATCGTCTGTGTATTATTAGGCAAATTAAAATCGTTGTACTCTTTTGTAAGCGTATAATACGCAGGGAGGAGTGTGAGATTGGACATACCTACTTAAAGTTTATAAGTAGGAAAAAGAATTTCACAATGTTATTTTCATATCCCTATTAATATTATAAATGCGAAAGTAACTCTGTCTGTCTGTCTGTCTGTTCCGTTTTCACGGAAAAACTACTGAACCGATTTGGCTGAAACTCAGTATATATATATTTTCGATGCCCAGAATGAACATAGGATACTTTTTATCCCGGAAAATGGGATAGTTTCCGGGATAAAAATATATTTGTCTGTTTCTTTGTTACGCTTTTACGGAAAAACTAATAGGCCGATTTGGCTGAAATTCGGTATGTATGTGAATTAAATACCGAGGGGTGGACAAGGGATACTTTTCATTTTGGCCTTTTAGGTCATTTTGGCCATTTAGGCCATTTTATTTATTTTGGCCAATTTAGTAATTTTGGTAATTTTGGCCATTTTAATCATTTTGGTCATTTTGGCTAATTCGGTTATTTTGGCCATTTGGGTCATTTTGGCCATTTCGGTTATTTGGCCTTTTTGGTCATTTCAGACATTTTGGCCTTTTTGGTCTTTTCGCCATGTCGGTCATTTTGGCCTTTTTGGTCATTTTGGCCATTTTAGTAATTTTGGCAATTTTGGTCATTTTGGCCATGTCGGTCATTTTGGCGTTTTTGGTCATTTTGACCATTTTAGTAATTTTGGCCTTTTTGGCCATTTCGGTAATTTTGGCCTTTTTGGTCATTTTGGCCTTTTTGCCCATTTCGGTCATTTTAGCCTTTTTGGTCATTTTAGCCTTTTTGGTTATTTTGACCATGTCGGTCATCACGGTAATTTTGGCCTTTTTGGTCATTTTGGCCATGTCGGTCATTTTGACCTTTTTGGTCATTTTGGCCTTTTTGGCCATTTCGGTAATTTTGGCCTCTTTGGTCATTTCGGCCATTTCGGTCAATTCGGTTATTGTTAACTATCGAAACTCCTTAAACCAAGTTTTTAGTCTTTGAGATATTTTATAGTTTTTTGTTTCTTTTTAAATTTGTTTTCCAATATGCTTACATTCATATACATAAAAACATATCCGGCGCTTGAATTACCGTTTGTTCTGTATATAAAATTTGTAGATTTTTTGCAACGAGTACATAGTTTTTATGGCGTGTCTTCAAGTTTGAAGTTTAACACTTCTCATGGCTCTTAAGTGAAGTGAGAAATTTAGGTGTTTGCTTATGTCTTATATATTATCAAATGAAATTTGTGCTTTGAAGTGACTAATAATTGTTGTACATTTATCTCATAACAACCTTGTAAAGCTGTTATATAATTATAATAACTAGGATATGCCCGCGACTTCTTTCGACTTCCCGCGGTTTCCCGGAACACAAAGTACCGCAGCATTAGAAAAGAATATAAGCTATCGTTTTAGTGAAAACTGTGCCGGAATAAGCTAATTTTTATGCACCTGAACAATTACAAACTGCTCCCGAGAAAATTCCCACGAAATTCTCAGGATAAGAAGAAGCGCTTTTTGTGTAGTTGTCGGGGGGATTACTTGTCCCTGGCCCAAGGTAAGACCTGCCTACGAACAAGGGTAGGTCCACGCTAGCCAGGGTCGCGGCGTCTGTACTGCTTCGATCCCGTGGCCCTCTCATTTCTGGTGAGACGGAAAACACAGATGTGTTTTAGTGGGTATTTTAGCAACTAGCCGACGACCCCCACACTACCCCTCTGTTATTTCCCAACAGTGGGGTGTCTTCAAACGAATTTCACCTTTATAAAGAAAAGCATAAAAAGTAGCAGAAGTTTAAGAATTTTCTGATGACCAGCGAAAACCGCATCGAATTCGACCCAGTAGTTTTTACGTGAATCCCTCGAGAACAAACAGATAAGAAATCTAAAAAAAAATGCATCGTGTTCTCTGTCGTTTATATAGTCTATTCCAGTTGTTGTTTTTTTTAAATAGCTTCAATGTACAGACACGGCATGTTTAGAATTTTATAATATTATACATAATATAACATCGTGCGCGGTAGCTTAATATCTTAGCGGTAGCTCTTTCTGCTGTATATAAATGACTTGCCTTCAGTAACAAAACATCAATGCGTATTGTTTGCGGATGATGTGTCTATAGTCGTAACAAGAACGGATAAAAATGATGATTACCAAAAAATAATGCAAAATCAAATAGGAATAGTATTAGACTGGTTACAAAGAAATAAGTTAAAGGCTAATTTATCAAAAACCAAATTTATTTATTTCCATAATTACAATAATATAGACAATTTTCATGCTAACTTAACATTTAATAATGACGTAATAGAAAAAGTTGACGAATTTAAATTTTTAGGTATATTACTTGACAAACATTGTAACTGGAAGGCTCATGTGGATTTAGTATGTAAAAAAATTAACAAATTTGTATTTGCCCTAAATAGACTAAGACGCACAGCCAATCAAAAGACGGCTCTAACTGTATATTATGGGTATGTTGAATCGGTGTTACGTTATGGATTGATTATTTGGGGAAATTCCACAGACATTAAAAGAGCCTTCATTGTACAGAAAAAATGCATAAGGGCAGTCTGCGGAGTTGGACCCTTGTTATCTTGCAGACCACTTTTTAGAAAATTAAAGGTACTCACGTTGACTAGTTTATATATATTTCAAATAGGAAGTTTTGTGAAAGACAATCCATTAATGTTTGATAAATATTCTGATAGCGTTAGATCTAGAGTAAAATTTAGAGATCCCACTAGACTAGTAACACCTATCTGCAACACTACGTTAAGACAAAAAAACTGTCAAGTGATGATCATAAAAGTCTTTAATTCGATACCTATAACAATAAGAGAATTGCCAACAAGAAAATTTAAATTAAAATTACATTCATGGCTGATGGAAAAGTGTTTTTATGACATTAGGGATTTTATTAGGTAAATGATTATATTTATATTTTTATCTCTGACATTTAATTTATTCTATATTTTTGACATTCTTTTATCTCTGTTAAATACAGATATATAATAAATCAAACTAGTTTATAAAGTTAGATACGTTATAATTGTTTAAATTGACATGTATTTAAATATTTGTATGACCATGTTTAGGTCAAATACAGTGAGACCAATCGACTTTGTTTACCATCTTTTGTACAATTATTACCTGTATTTCTACAAATAAAGATTTCATTCATTCATCTAAAACCCATTCAGTTTTCATTCAAATAACGTAGGTTTTAATGCTGGCCGAGAAGCATGTACTGCCTTGACAACTTTTCTAACCTAACATGCATGTTGTTGTGAAACCACATCAAGTTAGTCGATGTGTGAAATCGACCAATCCACCTTGACGAATGTGGCGGGTACAAAATCCAAGTGTAGAGGTGGGATGTTTATTGACTGATATTATTATAATAAAATAAAGTACAATACTCTTTTGCTATTTAACTTGAGCCATAAAGTTGTAGCTATACCTCGAAGTGCGACCGCTTTTTACTAAATAAAAGCTCGTCGTATTACATTTTTTAACTCATTTTCCTCTATATTGTTATTACTTGGATGACATACGAAAAAGTTAAAGAAGTACGTGTTTTATTATACTATTTCCATTTCTTTATTTTCTCGATGACAGTTCTAATTTGATAGTTGCAGTGTTATGACCAAATAAGTAATGATATCGATCACATATATTTATATTATGTTTTGAACAAAGACAAATACAACAAAAACATTCAAATATATTTTTTCAAGCTGGGAACACTCAATGGCCCATCGCCATTTTGTGTTTGTTTTACTCTGTCACTCGCAACAAGACGGTCGTGCTATATAGTCACTACATTTCTGTTCGCTGAGTTTTTTCACATTATCCATACGTTACGTTGTGTATTTTGTGTTCTTACGTATTGATTGCTGCCCAGCTGTCAAATATCAAAATGCCTAAAGGATCTGTTCTGAAAAGGCAGATAAGAGAACTGGTGATCATGGTTCGTATTTACTTTGAAGCAGAGTATCAAAATGGTGGCCCGCTATTACCAGTGTCGCAAGTGCGAGAGCGTGTTGCGGCCGCATTAGGAATTAGTGGACCTACTGTTTCAAAAATTACTACCGAAGCTTACGGTACAAGCGGCATGCAGGAAAATAAGCTTCGTACCCCGAAAAAAAAGCCAACCACGTCGTGTGACATCGGTTGACAACTTCGACGCTGACGCTATTCGCCGTCATATATATGACTATTACTTGCGCAAAGAAATTCCAACACTTAAAAAACTTGTTGTTTCTTTACGTGAATTGTTCCATGGCCAAAAATTGTCATTAAGCTTGGTTTTGAAAGAAATTGGATTTTCTTAGAAAAAATCGGACAAACGTAAAATATTGATGGAGCGTCACGACGTTGCTATGGCTCGCTGCGAATTTTTGATCGAAGCCAAAAAGATATCAGACTGGTCAAATGTTATTTTCACTAACGAGACTTGGTTAAATGCAAACCAGACAGTATCTAAGAACTGGACTGACGACACCGCCGCTTCCACTAGTTCAGTGCCAATGGGAAAAGGTGCACGCCTTATCATATGCCATTCAGGGTCTACGAAAGGATTCGTGTCAAATGCTTTACTGGCCTTTAAATCTAAGAAAACAGTGGACTACCACGAAGAAATGAACGCGGAGATTTACGAAGGATGGTTTAAAGAAATTGTGCAATCTGGAAGAACCGTCGATAATTATTATGGACAACGCTACATATCACTCCAGACAAATTGATAAAATGCCGACGTAGACCAATAAAAAACAAGAGATAATTGACTGGCTCCAACGTCATGGCAAAAATGTGGATAATACTTTATTAAAAGTACAATTAGTGAATATTTTAAAATCGAAAAAAGCCTCCCTAAAAGATATATTACCGACGAAATAGCTGCCGAATGCGGTCATTGAGTTCTTCGACTTCCGCCGTATCCTTGCCAGTATAATGCTACAGCACTAATATGGGCACAAATCAATGGACACGCCGCTCGAAACAATACCCATCCCCCTTTTACGGCAAACAAGTTGTTAGATTTATTAAAAAATGCATGTGCGGAAGTAACCGCCGAACACTGGGAAAACATTGTGAGAAGAACCCAAAACATTATAGCGTCGGATTGGGAGATTCATGTGGCATTCGATAATATAGAAGTACTGGAACTTATAATAAATGCTGGGGAGAGCTCATCGAGTGACAGTGACGATTCATCAGATTTTGATTAAAATAAATAAATAAAGAATCAATATAATATAATTACATCTTGTAATGAAATGTAATATTGGTTAATAAATTTGTACAAAAGTATCTAGCTATAGTTTAGTTTCTTACACTTTGTAAAAAATATCGGGTCTGTTATCGTGTTACGTTTATCGGTAGCTCCATCCCTATCAGTTTCTCCGATTTTGCTATGACCTTGTACGTGCGAAAGCGTCATATTTTTATTAAATAATGTATACATATTGTAAAAAAGACGCTTGTTCAAGTTTCCACAGTAGCTGTCATCGAGAAAATAAAGAAATGGAAATAGTATAATTATACTATAGCTGAATGGTTTTTATCGAATTCTCTTTGTGCAAACGTGCATTTGTAGAATTCCGTAGCCACATGACAAATATCGGCAAACGCGTGTGCAGTCTACTCGGAGTGAGGGTTTTCATGGAGGAACCTTTCACTACACAACGTAAGGAGTCAGATTAATATATACAGCCAACAGACGTGTGGGCTGGTCAGGTAGTAGTTCCATTCAATACACAAAACTCTAGTATCCTCACAACTGGAAGTCTATTGATTTTGTCATCACGTTACGGAACCCAAAATATAGACTCCTAACCTAGAATATATTCAATTTCTTTTCTCAGAAATTTCATTTATTACGTAACGGTTTATGAAATACACGATCCTGCCCAAATTTTACGATTGACCTGATGTAATGTAGTGACGATTTTAAAAAGGTTAAAGGTTCTGTTTTGTTTTTATGTATTTCGAAATTGTTACGGAACGCGAAAAATGGAATATTATCATGTCTGTCCGACTCTCGGTTTGTCACAGTCATTTTATTTGTAGACTTGTTATTATAAAGATAAAAAAATAAGAAATTTAAAGAAAAGAGAAATTTAATTCAATGTGAACTGTAAGTAAAGAAAATGCGAAACAATATAAAAATTAGAAGTGGCATTCCATATGTGTAAAGTAATAATAATGTTCAATGCACATGGGTAAACTATACTATTGTTGGCACCCCTGTACAATAATTATTGGTACTACCTTATTAATTCATTCAAAACATTAAGATCTATACCTAGTCTTGACATAAATATTGTAACAAAGATTTTTTTTCTATTGCAAATAACATTTATAAGTTTTACAGTGGTTTAGTTTAATACATAAATATAAAACAATTTAAAATATAAAAACCTTATTCGAAGTGGTCTCCATTGGCTCCAATACAGTCCTTTAAACGTTGAGGCCAGTTATCAATAGAAGCACGCACTCTTTCCATGGAAAAATTCTTCACTGCCAATCGTATGAATTTTTTTAGGGACTCCAAATTATCATGACGTTTAGAGCAAGCCGTACTCTCTAAAACTGACCATAAATCATAATCCAGCGGATTAAGATCGGGACTAGACGACGGCCAGTCTTCAGCTCTGATGAAGTCCGAAACGTTCATTTCCAACCAAGACTGCGTGGACCGAGCTTTATGACCCGGCGCCGAGTCTTGCTGGAAGGACCATTCTTGGAAGGAACATGGTGTTGTTAAGGGGCTTAACTACCATCTCAAAAATGGTATCTGGATACACTTGTGCCGATGTTTTGATACCTTTTTCACAAAAATATGGCTCAGTCACTCCTTCATAGCTAACACCCCACCAAACCATCACTGAAGACGGATAATGCCCACGTAGCAGTCTGTCGACTAATTGAGAAGCTTCCTTAGAGCTTTGAGCATAAATACGGTCATTTTATTTGTTAAAATGTTGCTCAATTGTAAAAAATTTCTCACCCGTAAACAAAATTTTTCTGTGACCTCCCTTTGCGTACGGCTTCAGGAGTTGTTTCGATTTTACCACCCTATTCTTTTTTAAATTATGAGTTAAGAAATGACCAGTGCGTCTCTTATAGGCTGAAGTCTTAAGTCATCTTTTAAAATACGCCACATGGTTCTAGGTGATATCTTTATCTCCCGAAATAAAATCTTTTGCTTTCAGACAGGATTTCTTCGAATTCTTTCCCTCACTGCTTTGACCACCTTTTTCATACAAACACTACGTGGACGCCCAAATCTTTTTCTGTCACAAACAGAGGAAGTCTCATTGTATCTATTAATAGCCAGGTACACAATCATTTGACTAATATTTATTAATATTAATAATTATCCGTGCAGGAACGGAGAAAGAATACAATTTCCTGCGGCCGGTCGGCCTGTCGTAAGAGGCGACAAAACAACCCACAGCCAGGTGGTAGGGCATTTGCCCGACTGGATGGCTACCACCCCTGGTCTAAAGTATGTCGCCATAACAACCTTGAATTGTGTTCCGGCATTAGTGACCAGGTTCCAGTCTCCCTTAAGAGAGCTGCAGCGCATTTGTAGCACATTTGGTGTTACAAATGTCCATAGGCGATAGTAACCGCTTTCTATCAAGTGGGCCGTCTGCCTGTCTGCTGAACTCCTGCAATAAAAAAATAATAATAATACCAAGCGTATGGAGTGTTAAAAATTGCATTTGGCTCCATACCTACTTTGTGTAATGCAATCACAGCGATTCGGTTCTCTTTATCGCCCCACTCCATTTTAATACCACAAAATGTTGTACAATGTATTGGCGCCAAAATGAGAAAACACAATGAACAATCATATAAAAATGACAGATTCCAAATTCAAATGTAATATTTTGTTTCTTTTCAATTGTAACAGTATTTATGGTCAGACTAAGTATATTTTTTTATTTTCGAGCCATATAACAATAATAATAATAATAGGTACTTTCTGTTCTCATTTCCCAAAATAGTCCTACACTGGCCGGGGCTTGTCCTTGGGTGCATTATTATATGGTGTAGACAGGGATAATCGCCGATCAGTGTCACGCCACATTTACATTAAAGTCCAGGGTCCTCTATGTATTAGTCTCCCCATGACCCTACGCAAGCCCTTCAAAAGTCCGGGACATTTTTATGGCCCGTGGTCTTTAAAGATATACAAATATGATAACATTATATGGCCCCCGTCTCTGTGCTTTCCTTAGCCAACCGGCACGCACTGGAGATCGCTAGAGCTAAGACTCAAGCTCCAGAGGTGGAAGTGGTAAATGGACTAACGTGGAAAGTAGCTTCGGAGAACCAGCAGCCGACCTCTCCACACTCCTTAGTCGCTCACACCGACGTTGCCCATCGCCATTCTTTACAGCAATTTTTGAGGTCCCTATTCCCCGAACACTGCGACGGGTAAACGCCAGAGTCACTATAGTCTCAGTCCCCTAGTTCCAATAGCAGTTCATCCCACTAGCCCAGTACCTTTTGTTCACTTTTTCTACAATAGTCCTACACTTCCCGGGGCTTGTCCTTGGGTGCATTTTTATATAGTGTAGACAGGGATAATCGTCGGTCAGTGTCACGCCACATTTACATTAAATTTGTCAAGGGGCCTCTATATGCTGGGCTTCCCATGGCCCTACGCAAGCCCTCCAAGAGTCCGGGCCATTTTTATGGCCCTTGGTCTTAAGAACATGTATGATGATAATATTATTGTATAGCTGCAAAAAAAATAGAAAGAAATATTTTAATTAGCTTAATATTTAAATTTCTTACTGTCGTCTTAAATAAATTAACACAATACCCATCACCTTGTTGTGCCAACAACGGTAGAGTTTCCCTATATATTATTTTCCGTAAGGGATACTTCTGGTTACCGACTAGCTTAAGGTTCCGCCTAACTGCCAAAAATGGTTGACGTTCTTCGCCACTACGGAACTCTTCTTTGTGTGGTTCAACAATCATGCTCGGCCGATATTTTTCACTTATTTAAGGATGCTAATAGTTGCGAATAGAAAAGTCTAGACAAAGCCAATTCAATTCTAAATTTTGTTTTAATTTGATTACGTTGCAACGTGATGTCCTGATAATTCGTGAAGTCTTATGAGATCACGTTTGTATCTAGTGAAGAACTGCCTTTCATTACAATAACGTTTCATAGGCTGGTGAAGATGCACTCAGTAAAGAAATTTGTATGTGAACATCGAGAATACTGATTTTTGAAACTTGCCAAACCTCTCTAAATAAGACAACAAATGACAAGGTCCTAATAGGACGTTTATGGGTTTATATTATTACGATCAACTGCCATTGTTTTTCTTAGATCCTTTCGGTACAACACACAGGATTTTGGAATCAATTCCACTATTTATTCATTTTTAATTATCTTCAGTCAAGGAACATATAAAGTTAGCTTTTATATTAAAATAGAAAATGTTTTAAATCTTTTACGGCCACACATACAGAGGTTTAATGTGGATTGCCTTATAGCATTTCAAATTTACATTTTCGTAATTTTTAATGTTTGTATGTAATATTCACTATTATATTTTTTGAGGACAATTCATACGCATTATACTTATCCTTAAACGAATTTCAATCGCCAGTATTTAACAATAATGGAGCATTGTATGATTCTGAGTGCTAAAATCAACCTTGTGACCCAACTCCCAGTTGTAGCATATCTTTTTTTGTAAATATCAACTATACCTCATAGATTGCCCTTCGGGGTTAGTAGTAGAGGCGTGAATATACAATAATAAACTCTTAAATACACTTATTTGAGCAGGTTTTGCATTTCAATGGACGATCTTGCTACCGAACATTCTACCGCAAGGCGTAGATTGATAGCGCTATTTGCTCTAAGGGAAACTCAACGCAGTTTAATGCATTTAATGAACTCTAATTTATATTTAAGCAGAACCATAAATGAATGTTTAATTTGTTCTTTATTATTCCCATTTGTTACTAGTTTTTTTTTCATTGTCGATTCCTGCATATAAATAATATTTTTTTCATACTTTACGAAATCTGTTTATACAAAAAAGTATTTACACGACGAATTGAGAACCTCCTCCTTTTTTGAAATCGGTTAAAAAGATAAAATTCGATATAAACATGATGTTGTAGTGTGGATATTCGAAGGATGCCGCATCAATTTACATTAAAACGCATTAACAAAAATGTAGAAAAAAATGCTAACTTAATTAGAGTTTTGAAATAAATGCAATAAATACAAATTCAGTAATTATAAACGTTTTAGATGTATTGCATTTATTTTGGCATACTGGTAACGTTAAGGATTGTCTGTATAGAAAAAACAATAGATATACGTCATAAGTTATTGAACACGATTATGTAGAATTTTTTAATTGTTCATTGTGGTAGTTCAAAAGTCATTGCAAAATTCTTGCATTCTATTGTGTATTTACTAAAATCTAAAAAATAAAAAAATTGCATTTACATCGCAATGTCTTCATTGTTGCAAGATTCTTTAAACTTTTGTAACTACACAGTAGTTTGTCGTGCTGAATGAAATTATTGCTATTTTCAGTGGCCCAGTCAGAAGACTCACCAGTTGCAATGAAACTCAAGAAAATTTGCCTTAAAACGCCGGTTGGCGAGGAACAGGCGGCACAAGCAGTCCTTGATCCAGCGCTAGGTAAGAAAAGAATTTTCTTATATGTGGTCGTACCTCGTTATATTTATTTGTAATTTATCCGTGCAGAAACGGAGAAAGAATATGTCTTGCGGCCTGTCGTAACAGACGACAAAACAACCCACAGCCAGGTGGTAAGGTATTTGCCCGTCTGGATGGCTACCACGCCTAGTCTAGAGTTTACCGCCATAACAACCCTGAGTTGTGTTTCGGCATTAGTGGCCAGGTTCCAGTCCCATCTACGAGTACGACAACACATTGGTAATACCTAGTGTTGAAAATGTTTATAGGCGACGGTAACCATTTTCCATCACAGTTGGGACGTCAGACTGTCTGCTGAACTCATGCAATAAAAAATAAATAGTAATAAAATCACTTTTGCAATCATATTGAAGCTTTCCTTATTACCTCAATTAATATCTACGATAAATACCGCAGCAAAAGATCAGTATTAAATATTTCCATAGCTATTGGCGGTCGACTTGTCGCGGCTGACCGGACCCGCTGATTGAATTGTGCCTTTATTTCCCATCACGCCACGCACTGAGGCTATGATGTCATCGATTTAATTGCGACGACCACTTCATTACCTACCTATAAAAGCGACATTCATTTCAGTTCTCCATCAGAATAAGCTCTAATAACAAACACGTTGCGATCGATTTCGGGAAACTTTACGGCGTCGTTATATTTTATGCAATTTCTTCCTTTAGTGTGTACGTTCAATGTCAAGATCCCACTTTAGTACCATCTCAACAACCGACAGAAACTCGTACCGGATCGTTGATGTTAATATCTTTAACTTTTGTATGCGATTCGACAATGGACTACGAAGTTCAAGTATGTTTGATTGCTTTCGTATTATTTCTCAGGATTTACCGGCTGTGTGCAATTGTACATACCTGGAGCGACATGTATACTGTTTTATAGGTAGGGAGCAGATATTCGTGCACAGGTCGTTAATGATACAACGTGGATCTGTTGTGTGTTACGCGGGTGGAATAACCTATAATTAGATAGATGCGCGTGTACACCAATCCTAATCTGTAGAACTCATAGATGTCTCGTTTACTCCGCATCTGCTGACATATATGATGCAGAACAGTGGCCGAATTTACAACTATCGAGAGTGGGCGGAGCGGAAAAATCAAAGAAATGTAAATGTTCTTATTATAACAGCGTGGGCGCGCTATATTATGTTTCTGAAGATAATTTTTTTACACGTAAGATTCGAATCGGTTAATTATATTGAAACTTGAGTATGTGATAGCAATTGATTTCAAAAACTGAAACCATTGCACCGAATTGTAAAACATGTCAGTTACTTGAGTTTTTTAATACTTTTCACGGATACTTTTTGCTTTTTTACTGTTAATCACAAACTGATGAAGCCCTGAATGCACAAAACAAATTATCCAATGACTATTGTTTACAACTGTAATTTTAATGTTTATTATTGCCATATAAGTAAATCTATAATATGCTCATGTAGATTCAGATGAATTGTTGATGTAAAGAACGGGATCTAGGTACGTCTTCGAGTTTCAAGCTTAGTTAAGCACTGTCGTACTGACAATAGAAGCATGTCGATGCACTTTAGGCGGTGGATCGCGGGGCCGGCGAGCGGGCGGTGGTGGCGGCGGCGGTGTTGGTGTCAGCGACGGCGTTTGTTTCTCCGGCGTGCGTGGCGTTGCAACTCTCCTTCATCGGCGGTAATTTGATTGGGCCCGAGCTGTCACCTATGCGCCGCAGTCGCCCGGCCGTCGTTCGCCGGCTATCGATTAGAGCCCCCGTCCCTTGCCCCCGCATCGCCCGCGAACCGGATCTCGTCACGCCGCCATTGTATACCCGCGACGCTTAAACGCATTCGTTTCTCCCGATGCGAAAACGACGCATTCCTTCCGCGCCCTCTCCCGCCCCTCGGCGGCCGGCCGCGGCACTACGCGCGGCGCCACGCGGGACCCACCGACCCTCTCATTACGCTCTCGCCACATTACCAACGCCGTGACGGCCAAGCGATGCCATTGCCTCTGTGACATATACACTGGGACGACCGCGGCCGTTGGCGATAGCGTTGTAATCAATTCGAATTGACATTACAACGATGACGCTACAATATAATGATTAAACTTGCAAAAAAACCATTGACTAATTGTAGTACAATGTTTTATGAAGCTTCAGATAATGCTTCCTCCTTTTCAGTTTGCACTTACGTAGTAACCAACAATAAAATTACAAAAACACCCTATTCTCTGTATACAAAGTTCGAAATTGTATGGCATGCATGGTCGGAAATAAGAGATAATAATTGCAATAATATGGTATTAAACTCTGATTTGACTAATTGTAAAAAATATAATCATACCAATCATTGTAAGTTATTTCTATAAAATTTCTATAATTAAACATAGTAATGGGCCACAAATATAGACTGCTACGGTAGCAAATGTCGTATATCCTTAGTCCTTAAAAAGAAAGCCTTTGGACTGAACATAAGATTTTTATCTCGAATTATTCCCACAAAAAGTTTAAGCTGGTTGGAAAGCTCTTATATGAAAGTTTATACGTATTTTGAAAAGGCACTTCCGCTATTTCAATATTTAAATACATATGTTGATGAGTTTTGTAGAACTCGCATGACGATCTATGCATTAGTTAGTTGTATAAATTAGTTTTTCCGAGGATTCAATTACCATGTACATGACATGGAATAACGATCTTTAAGAGCTTATTTTATATTTTATTCCTGGAAATTGTTGAGAACCTATATTTATATGTCTATCCATAAGCCTATAAGTAACATAATATACATGTAAAAGTAGCTTGGTTTGTTTGCTTGTTTGTTCATTTTACATGATCTTGTGGATTAACGAATTATATTATTAAATTCGGTATATACATAATTATGTGCTTGTGATAACAGGGTGAATGTAGGTTACTATTTATCCCGGAAATGACGAATGTTTCCGTGACATACTTACCGATCACAATCTATTGCTGAACGTAGACCTCCCCAAGTTTGCACCACATACCCTGGTCCAATGTTTACCGGCGACTGCGCCGGACGTTGGTCTATCAGTGCCGAGGGCGTCATACATTGCGTTTAATAATAAGTGTAGTCTATTTGAGGACTCAACTGATCATCATAGTATAAAGCATGTCTTGTATAGTGACAATAGTAAAAATAGGATATTTCTTATCTTGCATAATGTGGAATACGGATCCGTTCGTTTATGTTTGCTAAGTCGCGTTAAAGCTCTGAATACGCTGTTTTAAATTGCTGTTTGCCCTGTTTTAAACACGCTTATATAGAATAAAATATTAGGCATAATATAAAAGTATTCAAGATGAATTTTAACAAATTTCTGCGATTACATTATTGTAAAGACCAACCTGAGTAATAAGGTCCCAAGTTCGTTGCCTTATACGGAGAATTTACGTTTCAAAAAAATGTCTAAGAGATCGAGTGACTATAACGGCTAAGCTGTTATTATCATACAAGTCCAGGAAAAAACTATTCAGATTGTTAATATGTTTTAAACAAACATTGTACATAAATTAGGTCTTGACAGGATGTACGTTTATGAGGTTTTAAACTATTCGGTAGCACAACTAACAGATTAAACAGCATATTATGTATTCAAGTGCTCTTTACAGGTTGGTTATTGTTGTCATAACAAGAGTCCCCTGCGAATAGGGTTACCAAACGCCCAGAATCTCCCGGACATGGCCAGCATTATATGTATTTGTCCAGCATATCGATAATTTCCACAAACTAAATAATTATAAGAATTATAAAATAAAATAATTTTAATATCTGCTATATAAAATTCTCGTGTCGCGGTGTTTGTTACAAAACTCCTCTGAAACGGCTGAACCGATTTGTATGAAATTTTGTGTGCATATCGGGTATCGGCCACGACACACCTTACATGATCAAATTGATCGTGTACTAGCAGAAGGTGATGTCAGGAGCCTTAAGAACAGACAAGCCTGCATGACAAGAGCTATGAATGTCAAAGAAGCAAGTGAGGTGTGTAAGAATAAGCCCAAATGGCGCTCTGTTGTTCGTGCCTACCCCGCAAGGGAACTGGCGTGAAGTTATGTATGTATGTATATCGGGTAGGTCTGAGAATCGACTAACATCTATTTTTCATACCCCTAAATGATAAGGGTGACCCACCCCTAAATATATTTTTTATTTTTTGTCAAAATTTCTTATTTATATTTTATTATGATTTAGCATTGAAAAATACATACAACCCTAAATTTTCATCCTTCTACCACCAACCCCTATTTTAATAAATACTTTAATAATTTTCTACTCTGTTTGTTCAAGTTGATTCGAGTTTAGATTAACATTTGGTGCCAGTAGATGACGCTGCAATCGGGTTCAGATTTTTTTTTGTTTTTTAAAGGCAGGACGTCTGCCGGGTACAGCTAATTTTGTCTAAAATTATTATAACACATATTCGTTACGCGTGGCGTGAACATCCTGGGGCCCGGGGAAAAGGTGACGGCTCCCATTTATAGTGCTGACTAAGTGCTGTTGTCGTCGAGGGGAAGACGAGCAATCTTTGTGACTGGTCTCGTTAAGCTGCCATCCTTGGTGCTGAGTTCTACGACTCGGACGACGTCATCCTTTCCGGGCAGAATCTTCTTTATTCTTCCCATCTTCCACTGGAGTCTGGGAAGATTATCCTCCTTTATGAGTACCAGCTCACCAATCTTGGGTCGACTGGTTTCCGTAGTCCATTTAGATCGGGATTGGAGAGTGTGCAGGTAGGATTTCGACCACAAGGTCCAAAATCGCTGAGCCAACGCTTGCACTAAGCGAAAACGTCGTAGGGTTGATGGAGGAGAGGATTCATGGGAATGTTCGGGTAATGCGGTAAGTGGGCGACCTATAAGGAAATGACCAGCGGTTAGGACTTCGAAGTCTGTAGGGTCTGAAGACAGAGGGCAGAGTGGTCGAGAGTTGAGAACGGCCTCAATACGGGCTAAGAGTGTAGAAAATTCTTCAAAGGTCAGATGCTGCTCACCTAATACGCGATAGAGTAATTGCTTAGTAGATTTCACGGCTGCCTCGTGCAGACCGCCAAAAGAAGGAGCTGAGGGCGGATTGAGCAACCATGTGATCTGCTGTGTGGCTAGCTTGTGCGTAATTCTATCATCATTGGCCTTTAAGAAGTTTTGTACTTCTATGAGCTGATTTCTTGCGCCGACATAGTTTGTACCGCAATCAGAGCGAATTAGGGTAGGGATTCCGCGCCGACTAACGAACCTTTGCAATGCCGCAAAAAAGGCGTCCGTAGAAAGTTCCGAGACAGCCTCTAAGTGCACTGCCTTGGTGGCGAGACAAACGAAAACACAAAAGTAGCCTTTGAGAAGTTTGGCATTGCGTAGAGTACTTGATTTAATTAGGAATGGTCCGGCAAAATCCGTGGACACTTGACTAAACACCGGTTGTGGGCTGACTCGATCAGCCGGTAGGTCGGCCATAAAAGGGGGATTCGGCTGAGCTCGATGCCTAAAACAGCGTACACATTTAAAGACACGGTGACGAATGACTCGCCTTCCAGATAAAATCCAGTATTGTTGACGGAGTAGTGTGTGTAGTGTATCTGCGCCCGGGTGGCAGTGTATAGTGTGGAAATGATCTATAATTAGGTCCACAAGGGGGCTTGAACTGGGTAAGATGAGGGGATGTTGTGTGTCATATCTAAGGGCTGAGTTGGACAAGCGCCCTCCTACTCTAAGAAGATCATCCTTGAGAAAGGGCGAGAGGCGTTGTATTCGCACTGTACATAATTTGTTAGTTTGCAGTCGGTGGATGTCTTCAGCGAACATATTTTGTTGGACTGAGCGTACCCAGTGTAAGAGCGCTTTCTTACGTTCGTCTACGGTAATGGGACCAACGATGCGAGAGTGAGAAGATACCAAGCAATTGTGTGCAAAACGTTTAATACATGCGGTTACGCCTACAAGTGTGTCTAAGGAGCTGAATCTCGTGAGTAAATCCGTGTCTAGATCAGGAACCGCGATGTGAGCTACCATTTTTCTTGGTTTTAGACCAGGCAGTACGTGATGACCCAAAGCAGGGGGCATCGTGGGCCAGGTATCAGGTGGGGCCTTGAGCCAAGTAGGCGACCACCATAGGTCATAGGCTAAGAGTTCCTGTGCTGATATTCCCCTGCTAGCACAGTCGGCAGGGTTAAGAGCTGAGGGTACATGTCTCCAAGTAGGGTTACATGGATTGGCTGCAATGGCAGAGACTCGATTGGCCTCAAAGACCTGTAGGGATTGAGAAGGAGTTTTAAGCCAGGCGAGTACGATAGTACTGTCTGACCAACAAAAGTGTTGCTGAATGGTAATGTGGGCAGAAAGTTGAACAGAGACGCGAGAAATGAGCAGCGAAGTGAGGTGTGCAGCTGAAAGTTCCAGCTTTGGTATAGTCTGTCGGGTTTTAATGGGGGCTACCTTGGATTTAGAAACAAGTAGTCTGACGTGTACCTGACCCGTGATATTCGTTTCATGAAGATAGACTGCGGCTGCATATCCGGATTCGGATGCATCGGCAAAACCGTGTAGGGTGTAGGTGGAATCTTTGCTGGTGCAAATTGTTCTGGGGAGTCGAAGAGCAGAGAGTAGAGGTAAGTCTTCAAAAATGTGCTGAAATTGAAATGTGACATCATTGGGAGCCGATTCATCCCAGTCTAACTTTAGAGTCCATAGGTGCTGAATGAGCAGTTTTGCGCGGAAAATAACTGGGCTGATCCATCCACTAGGATCGTATAAACGAGCGATGGTACTGAGTATTGACCTTTTGGTAAATTTTTCCAGTGTAGGTACCGAAATGTGATATGTAAATTCGTCCGTTTGGGGTATCCATTGCATACCAAGTACCTTGATTGCATTGGAGTCGGGTACAACATCAAAATCCTTGGGTATGTCACATTGATCATCCGGGAAGCGTTCTAACAGCTGACGAGAGTTTGAGGTCCACTTTCGCAAATGAAATCCCCCTAGGGCTAGTAACTCAATGAGTTCAGTCTGCAGAGCTATTGCCTTGTCAACTGAATCATGCCCAGTCAGAATGTCATCCACGAATATGGAGTGCGTAAGAACCTGTGCAGCCTGGGGAAAACGGTGACCTTCATCAGTGACCAGCTGTATAATAGATCGATTGGCGAGGAAGGGGCTGGGTCGTAGGCCATACGTGACAGTGGACAGGGCGTAAGTGAGCAGAGGTTGATCTGGAGAAGAGCGCCATAGAATGAGTTGGAACCGTCTGTGGTCTGGGTGAACTAGTATATTTCTAAACATCATCTGGATGTCTGTACTAAAGACCACTTTGTGAGTACGAAAATTTAGAATGATGTCAGTAATATCACGTTGGAGCGGTGGGCCAGTGTGCAGACAGTCATTAAGACTGACACCATTAGAGCTCTTACAGCTGCCATCAAAAACCGTGCGAAGTTTTTCAGAGTTGGCTTTGAAGATGCCATGATGCGGGACGTAAAAATGGTCTTTTCCTTTGAATGTGCTGGGGTGACAAAGAGCCATGTGGCCCATGTCAATGTATTCCTTCATGAAGTCGATATATTTTGAGCGGAGGGTAGGATCTCTTTGGAGTTTGCGCTCCAAATTAAGGAATCGTCGTAGTGCAATAGCGTGGGTTGCACCGAGCTTAGGTGCCTTTGTAAGAAAGGGAAGGGATACTATGTATCGCCCTGTGGGATCACGTGTGGTGGTAGAACGAAAGTTCTCCTCACACTCGTCAGAGGTTGAGTTGTCCTTTGATTGCACTTCTTCGACTTCCCAGAATCTCTCCAGAGCGGAGTGTATTTCTTTATTTGAGTGTTGGGGTTGTAAACAGTCAATATTTACTAGTGCTGAATTAACTTGAGGCTCAGGCTTTGTGTAGTTTGGATTGATAGGACCTAAAAGAGCGAAATTGAAGATCGTGCCGAAGGCTATTGGTCTGCCGGGGCCCAAAAAAATTTTGTTACCATCCAAAATTTGGCCCAAGACATCAGAACCTAAAATTAAGTCAATAGCGGCTGGAAAACGATAAGACGAGTCTGCTAGGGGAAGCTGTGTCGAGTCGAGGAGTGGAACAACGTCAGGTAACATTGTTAATGGTAAAAGACCTGTCAAATCTGGTAGAATGTATGCCTTTGCGCTAATTACTGGGACTTCGGTGTGAATAGGGCGGAATGTGATGGTAGTTGAAGAACTAGAGTTTTGAGTCTGCTGATTACCGACTCCTGTAATTTTTAGTTCTGTGTGCTCGACAGGCAAACGTAATTTTTGTGTCATAGTTTTAGTTAACAAGGTTAGCATGGAACCGCTGTCTAATAATGCTCTTGCCTTATGAAATTCTCCAGCGTTGTCTGCTAGTTCTAGGGACACAGTGGGTAATAAAACTGGTGGATCGTGTACTGTAATGTGCTGAGTATGTGCTGAAATATGACTGTCATTTTGGTTAGCTTTATCAGAGGAAGTAACAGGGCTGCCGGGCAAGTGATTATTATGATAAACTTTATTATCATAGTGCTGAGTATGAAACTGGGATTTATTTTGTTTACGTGATGTAGTGGATGGTGTATATTGTAGCGATGGTATGGGTGGGTGTAGTGTAGTATTGTGTAAGTGAGTAGCAGGTAGTCATTGTTGTGAATTAATAGGTGAATTACGACGAGAAGAGTTTCTTGATTCCGTGGTTGGGCGGGTGTGTTCTTGTCCTCTTAGTTGTGGGGGCAAGAGGTGAGAATTGTCATATGTGGGTGATTCAAAGCCACTGCGATGTAAGGTGGTATGGTGTTTCTCGCTATCACATTCTCTACACCGTCCTGTGGATCTGCACTCGTCAGAGTAATGGGGTCCTAGACACTTACGGCACCGTTCATGAGCTTGGATAAAATCCCAGCGCCCTTGCGTAGGCTGTCTTAGGTATTCACCGCAGTTCAGCAACCTGTGTCCTCTAACGTGACACCAAGGGCAGTAATAATTATTGGTCGGTGCTGGTGGGTGGGCGGAATCTTGTGCTATGGGCTCGAAATATTGTGTAGACTGTGGGTATCCTTGAGCGTACTGTACAGGGTACGCTTGACTTTGTAGAGGATATGCAGGGCGCGTTAAAGGTGGGCGGACGGAAGTAGTGGGCTGAAAACGAACGTGCCGAATTTCTGGTCTGGGTGCAGAAGCGCGTGGTTGGTACCGTGCTGAGGGAGAAGCACGTTCAGTTTGTCTGTATGTCGGGCTGAGGGGAGGGGGGGGTGGGTTATATGTCTCAGTTTCTGTGCAACGTGCATGGTCTTCTAAGAATGTGATTACATCCTTTAAGGTGGGCAGAGTGTCTGAAGACCCATGCGTTCGTTCAAATAATGTGCGAAGCTCGCCCTTTAACTTCCGCACTACTATTGACACTAGGACGTAGTCTGAGTCATGTAGTGGTAAGTTTAGGTTTTTAAGCGCCGATTGGGTTGAAATAAGAGGGGCTAAAAATAACTGTCTGATTTGTGAGCGGGTGGTGATGTGGGGTAACTCTAGTATCATATCTATAAACCTATCAATGAGAACTCGGCGATTTTCGTAGCGATTGGCAAGTGTTGTCATCGCTACATCGTAGTTCTCATCGGTAACCTTGAGGTGTGATACCATACTGAGAGCTTCTCCGGAGAGGCAAGAAAATAAATAGTGTAATTTAACTGCACCTGACAAATTACCGGCAGTGTCCGTAAGGCTTTTGAAAATAGTTATGAAAGATGGCCAATCCTCAAGCTTGGAAGAAAATTTGGGTAGATCTATTTTGGGCAGAACAGTAGACGTGGAGAATGTGGGCGAGCTTGGTTTGATGCTTGAGCTGATGGTGATGTTTGCCACCAAAATTTTTTCATATGCTTCTATAGCCGAGGTGTAGTAGTCAAAGTACCATTTTTCCACTTTGTCGTCAAGGTCTTTAGAGTCCAAGATCTCATAATATACTGTATCCAACTTGCCCTTTATATCGTCCAATTTTGTAAAGCGCCCTATGAAATCGTTTACACTATACTTTTTGTCTCCTTTTAATATAAGGTTAGCTATCTCTAATAGGAAAGTTATGTACTTATGGGTTTGCATAAAGATGGCAGATTGCGATTTGGTAGGCATGACGATGAGAAGTGCACAATAAGAAAAGGAAAAGCAAACGAAAAAAACAAAAAAAAAAAAAAAAAAAAAAAAAAAAAAAAAAAAAAAAAAAAATTTTTTTTTTTTTTTTTTTTTTTTTTTTTTTTTTTTTTTACTAATGCTAATAAAGAACACGCAAGAAAGCAGCCAGAGAAACGTAAGAAATACGAAATAAATAAAAATGATTAGGAAAAAAAAATATATATCAAACTGTCGTGTGCGCTGAGTCTTAATAAACACGAAGCTATATATAAGCTATAAAAGTTGCACGGCAAGCTAACCACACCGAGTGAAACGAATATAATATTCAATATTATTATATCGATCCGATATCACGTTTAGTGCAAGTATTCGAGAATAGGTGTGCTGAATAAAGTACAGAATACGTACTCGAGGTTATATTAACCTACCTACGTACCAAAAAATAGTTATCGTGTAGCAATTTGCGTAATTATCTGAGGAATGTGGAATGGGTATTCAAATATATAAGGGCAGAAGTAATATGTTTATAAGAAAACAAAAAAGAAAAAACAAGGGCAGAAAACGGGTAAATGGGCAGATTGATAATGATTGTTTATTTAACTTTTTAGGTATGTGAAAATTTACAATTTGGTTTGAATTAACCATAAAATGGCAAAATACGGTTGTTGCAGACTGTATAAATAGGTCGCCAGTTGGAATATTCGGTTCGAAAGACCATATGATCTGGCCGATTGCCAGATTTCAAGGGTGCAAGGGTAAGAGGGAATGGAGATAAATGGACTCACCCGTAATAATATGAGCTGAGTAACCGGAGCGTCTGCGATACAGGAGCAGCAGTGCGTGTTCTCTTGTTATATATCTCCCGCTTCACAACTAGATTCACTTGCCACTTATCACCAAGCTCTTGGAACCCGATTAGTATTGCAATTGGGTGGATATCTCAAATGCGCGCGCGATGCGTGAATGTCTTTACGACGGGTCGATTCAGACTGATCGTTGAGACGCGGAAGTGCGGGGTAAATTACTTTTTCGGGGAATCATCGTTCGTTACGCGTGGCGTGAATGTTTTATTGGAATTTCAAAAAGCGAACGAATGATCTGTGTTTTTTAGGTTGACGCTATTTGTGCAAGATTAACAAGGTATTCAATGTAACAAGTTTTATTGTAATAGACTATCTTTACCCCTTTTATACATTGTACCCACTTTCAAGGCAGTAAGCAGGAAAGTGGCGAATATCAAATTTTCGAGTAAGTTGCGTTTACATACACGCGCTGTCCATTTCGAGCTTTCCAGCATTTTCGACAGCTGCCCACTCTCGCCATTTTTCTGCTCGCTGCCGTAGAAGTGGTCAGAATGTAAACGAGGCATTACATAAAAAGATTAAATTATTTAAAAATACACATAACGACTTTAGTTAGGCACCAAATATGTAGACTTCTTTTAGAAATGATTAAATATTTGTGTTTCACATGTGGCGATGCTGTTTCAGGCATTCGATGCTAGGTGGAGTCACTAGTGCTATCGGAAAATCGGAATAAATCGTGATAATTTATAAACGCAATAATATTGTGATTAATAATAGTTATTATCCATATAATCATTTTAAAATTTGATAGATAATTTTGGTTTCGCAGCTATGACTATATATATATATATATATATATATATATATATATATATATATATATATATATA
The DNA here is from genome assembly GCA_019925095.2 of Dendrolimus kikuchii. Taxonomy (NCBI): domain Eukaryota; kingdom Metazoa; phylum Arthropoda; class Insecta; order Lepidoptera; family Lasiocampidae; genus Dendrolimus; species Dendrolimus kikuchii. The sequence goes on from CM034405.1 coordinate 6,495,014, forward strand.
TATATATATACACATAAGAGCTATTCTCTTGCGACTAACGGCATTTCTAACTCTTTAAATTCATGAAACATATTCAAACACTGTCTCACGCTACATTTGCCTCGTTTTAAGTTTAAACGGTCGTTGTTTTAGAAAACGGGTTTTAACAGAAAAAGATATCGTGTCCGCTGCGATAAATTATGGCTAGTCCAACAGTTACTGGTTAATGCTTTAGTTTAATTTACACTTTAACGATTATACGAAGGAGACAGACCGTAGGAAATGGATTATACCACATTTTTATATGTACTGCCGCACACTTAAATTTAGTACCTCGTTTTAATCAGTTATTATTTACATTTATACCCCTATGTTAAATCATTTAATAACGCTGTAAATAATTTTACGAACGTTATTACAATAATTTTAAATTACGAAAATGATAAAAAAGTCTCCAAATTCTTGTGGCCCGTTCCTCTTCATATTCATTCACTTGCCTTAACATCGACATCCACATCTTGTATGGAGCTTATATCAAATATTAAACGATAGTAAGGCTAATGAACGGTTGATAAAATATAGAAGTTATTGGTGTGTCGTGAAAATTTATCTCCTCAAACTCGTAGGTCGACAAATGCATTTTGTGTGTAAACAGTTTATTTATACTTATTTATTTAATAGATAATTTATTTAATTAAAATAAAGCGAAGAGTTTCCACAGATGTTACGTGTTTAAAGTTATGCTCGGGCTTCGCCTGGAATAACGTTATAGTTGTTAACTGTGGCAAAATGCGTCTTATTTATAAAATATTTTTATCAATAAGAATAAAAATATTTTTATTTAATATTCACGATTAATAACAATGTCGCGACCCAAATAATGCATTAAACCCATCGCTACAACTGCGTGAAACGTTCAATAACTAACATTATCCCAGATGAAGCAGTAACATTACGATGATTCGACACTACTGACATTTATCGCACATCGTGAATCAAACTAACAGTGGTTATTCGTAATATTCTTCTCCCATGATTTATATAAAGCCTCTAAATATCAGAGTTAACTAGCGCGCCAAAACCGGAGATCATCAAAATGTTGCTTGAAACTTATTTGAAGCCCGAAAGGGAAGCGTGGTAATAAAACAAGTTTTGATCATTTAATTAGACTTAAAATATGTTCATCATAAATCAGGATGGACTCTAACAAGTACTAACAACATCAGGAACTTATTAACCAGGAGTGTGGGCGGCTTACCTACAACAAAGTCTCATCTCATCCTCTGACCTAAAAGATAAACTAATAGAACAATGATGTCAGGTTATTGCTCCTTTATCCTGTGCCAATTTAACAAGACATAATATAATATATTCGTCGTCAGCCGATCGCTGTCCACTCTTGGGCGTGGGCCTCCCCCAAGATTGAAGGGGCTATTCTATTTTTGCTCTTTATGTTCTATAGATAGATAGAAACTCTTTATTGTTCACCACATACACGTAAAATAAACAATTTACAGTAGTCAAATTTAACCATTAAAAGTAGGAGCAAAGGGCGGCCTTATTGCTTTAGAGCGATCTCTTCCAGACAAACCGGGCTATGGATTTTATCAACGGGAGATTCGCAAGTGTATGACGGTGGTGTGCAAATTAAAAACACACACACGCACGCACGCACGCACGCACGCATGCACGCACACACGCACACACGCACACACACACGCACGCACACACACACACACTAACACGCGCACGCACACACACACAAATATATATATATATATATATATATATATATATATATATATATATATATATATATATATATATGATATATGTATGTATATATATGATACACCAGGCCACGACACACTTTCCATGATCAAATTGATCGTGTACTAGCAGAAGGTGGTGTTAGGAGCCTTAAGAACAGACGAGCGTGCATGTCAAGAGTTATGAATGTCAAAGAAGCAAGTGAGGTGTGTAAGAATAAGCCTGAATGGCGCTCTGTTGTTCGTGCCTACCCCGCAAGGGAACTGGCGTGAAGTTATGTATGTATGTATGTATGTATATATGATATATATGTATATATATATATATATATATATATATATATATATATATATATATATATATATATGATATATATATATGATATATAAATATTACACAATACATATACCTACAATGAATTAAAAATAGAGAATAAACAATAACACATATTAATATTATATAAATACTAATATATACATCATTAATATGTGTATAGCAACAGCAATAGCTATACAATATTAATAATAGTATTAATACATCATATATTAATATTATATATACTAATATACATAATATTAATATACAAATACACTAATAAATAAACGTACATATAATTAGGTATTAAATATTTATTATAAAGTGAGATAATATTCACGTACCAGTTTTTTAAAAATGGCGAGTGACTTTGCCTGTCTTATGCCCGCCCTCTTCGGGCAATGAGTTCCACAGCCGGACAGCCTGCACAGCAAAGGATTTGGTGTAGAAAGTAGAAACGTGTGCAGGTGTTTTAAGGCAAGATTATGAGAAGAGCGCAAATTAAGGGTGTGAGATGTATGGAGGAAATCAAAACGTTCCTTAAGATAGGAAGGAGTTCTATATCTAGATCGGTCGGTCCAACAGGCGTGCTACACCAAATCTTAAGAGATGCGATCTCCACTCTACTTCATTGCTATCGGTTCTGCAATAGATGTACCCGACTCGCTGCCACTTCGGCAAGCTATCTAGGTTTATTGGCTCTCTTTGCGGTAATGAGATATTTCGGATTTTATCAATAAGAGAAACATTCGGCATAATTATCATAGCCTCCTTCATACCCTAATACAAACTTTCATTCACTAGGAATTGCATAAAGCTGTAATATAGTTCAGGGCTTTGCAGAAAAAGTCAGTGGATTCAAATTCAAAAATAATTCATTCATTAATAAGCTAAATTTGTATCAATAATATTATATTATAGTGACCTATAAAACTGTAGTGTCGTTAAATTCCTCATGTGCATATTTATGTTTTGATTATTGTAAGATTTGATTTCTATTATTATTGCTTGATTGATATAGACGAACGAGTCTTTGATTTAAATATAGTGGCAAGCAGCCGCATAATGATATCGTTAATCCTCTGTGCGCTTTTTGCGAGAACCAAATCTAATTATCAATTCATATGAATGTTGTTTGGAACTGAAGCGTCATTGACCCTTACGAGCAGAGCAAAAGGCGTCGCGGTTTAAAGGTACCTCCGACGGTCGCGCGCATGCCTGTTTCTAAGGCCGTGATCGTCTCCGTTGCCTTCGTATGGAAATGATTTCAATTAAAATGGCACACGCCAATTTTCCACGGCCGGGTCCTTCCAGAGGCGGCGCGCCTACGCCTTTGTCGCGAGTATACCCGTGTTGTGGTGGATTTTGGAGTGGATTGGGACGGTACGGCCGCATCTTACCGGTCTCCGCTGTTGTCACTGCGGTGTTTCGCGGGCGGGCAGATTTATTTGGACGTACCCCCTTCGAGGGGGGCGCGGGGTCGGGCGTGCCACCCACCGCGCCACCTCCACACATTTGACTGGATCAATAAGTAAGCAAAGGATGCCCGAGCAGAAAAACCATACACCCGACCACCCCAAGGGGGCACACGTAACCAAACCCCCCCCCCCCCCCCTTGCTAGCGAGGAGACTCCACAGATTGCCATTTTCTCTTTGCCTATGCTTTAATTAGTTGCGTAGTGACGCGAGTATATCCATAATCCCGTGTTATTAAATTGCCATACAATCTGTCCACTCCACAAGAAGCTCCGACGACTTCGAACAAACATATCGAGAAATAGAAATGGTAACAAAAAGTAATTGATTCTAGGATTTCCTAAAACATTGTAGAGAAATTTGTCATGGCAAAGATATCTCTGTATTTGATTACTGGGTCATTGTAACAAAAAGCAAGGCAAAAAATTCCAATCAACATAATAACCGTTTTATCAGAACAGTAACTTTCATAGTCACGAAACTACAAAGTACCTATAAAAGCTTTTTTAAACCTTTCTGACTATTCTTACATGTTCTGTTTCTCATACCAGCATCTCATGTTCAGTTGCCGTAGTTGTACAGATGATCTAACATGACGCAAAGCAGTGTCTTAATCCGAATTCATAAATACACTATGTATTATTCCACCGCCAGCGGGGAAGAAATAAATATTCTGAATTTTGACTCTGTTTAAACTTATAAAAGCCATCGTATCCATCGAAATTGTAAAACATATGGCTAAGATCCTAAAGATATCTTTCCGTAGCGTTCAATCCTTCTTAATTGAGACACTAGGCTTCATAAAAGTGTCGGTAAGATGGGTGCCACGACTGTTAACCGAAGAAAACAAAAAGCGACGTTTGGAAATCTCGAAGCATAATCTCGAAATGTTCCAGCGTGATTCGGATAATTTTTGCCGTCGCCTTGTCAGCATGGATGAAACGTGGGTCCACCATTTCAATCCTGAAACTAAGAGACAAAGTATGTCTTGGGAACGACCATCCTCTCGAATTTCGAGTTGCTCCTACCGTTGGTAAAGTTATAGCCTCAGTGTTTTGGGATATTGAAGGAATCCTTTTTATTGATTACATGCCAAAAGGTCAGACAAATACTGGACCCTATTATGCAAATTTAATTCCTTTTTTAAAGTGCGTGAAGCGATTAAAGAAAAACGTCGTGGAAAACTGTCGTTGGGAGTGTTGTTTCTTCACGATAACGCTTCCGTTTCTCGTTTGGAAGTTGCGCTCAACGCAATCCGCTGTGCTGGCTTCAATCTCCTTGTCCACCCACCATATTCTCCGGACTTAGCCCCAAACGATTTTCACTTATTCCCAAAATTAAAAGAATAATTCGTGGAACTAAATTTCACGATGATGACGCGGTTATGGCTGCTCTAGAGGAGTTTATCGAGACTTAAGAAAAACATTTTTTTTCGCTAGGAATAAGGAAGTTAGAAACGCGTTATTCTAAATGCATTGCATTGGAGGGAGATTATGTAGAAAAATATTTTTTTTTTGTATATACTATTAGTATCAGCACGAACTCTCGTCGACTTGCTTGACAACTGCACTGCAGTACAAACTCTTAGTTTTCAATCAGCTGACTTCCCTGCCTATATACGTCATATTTAAATATAACTGGGAAAAGCACGAGATTTCCCTAGAGGGTATTGACTACGTGACGAAAACCGAGGCCCCCTCCAGAATGGGTACGTTCCTCTATATATACGGTCTCCCAGAAACATGAAAAATGACATGTTAAAGAAGAAATTCTGATGCTGTATAATAAACGAAAAATACTACTTTTGATGACACTATCACTAATTATCGAATTTAATCTCGTTTCTTGCATTTGATGATACAAAAAATACATTCAATATACTGCAAATATCTTGTAAATAAGTAAGTTGTACGAAGGTGATTCACATTTATTTAATAGTTCCTTCCTATCCGTTTTTCTTTCTCTTTTTCTTTCATCTTCTGCCAATTATTTGGGGTCGCCGCAATGTCTTTTCCATTCATACTCCTCTATTCTGACATACGTCATCTGTCACACCACAAATCCTTCCTCTGTGTCATCCTTATATATCCTGTCATGTGTCATCCATATATGGTCTACCTTCTCTATTTTCCTCTAAATCTATGAATATTATTAACAATGAAATCCAGAATAATCTACTTTAACAATTGCAAAAGTCTTTCAGCTTCTTCGACTGGTATGTTCGGTTCGGTAGAATCGAATGGCACAGTGCTAGCACTTTTGGTGTTACTAATGCCCATAGGCGATGGTAACCGCTTTCCATCAGGTGGACTATTTGCCTGTGTGCTGAATTCACGCAATAAAAAAAAGACTTTTTTTTATTACGTGAATTATAAACATTTCAGAGCAAGCTTTTAGATCTAGTGCACCCCATTCTTTATTTTTTTAAAGCTTAAGTGATAAATACGGCCGTTGTCTGTTTTGTATTCATGTGCATCGCAATCGTATGTTGTCTGTCATCATTCCGCATTCCATTTACTTCTACGAGTACCATGGTATAATGCATTTAAGGTTTACTGTTGAACCGGTAATGAATAAAAAGCTTTGGGAGCATGAAGAACATTTCTCTTACGTACTCTAGGGGTTTAGCATCATATCCAAGCTTTGATTTTCGCAGTTCTATGGTTATGCTTTTTCAGGAAAGTATCATGTATTATACGTACCTCGGGGCTGGCAGCTTGGTGTATCCTCCTTGATATTGAAAATGTTCATGGGCGATGATAACTATTTATCGTTAGGTGTCTTATCTTGGGCTGTTCTCCAGCAATATAATAAAGTGATACATTAATTTAAAATTATTTTGACCATTGTTTCAATAAACAATTTTTAATACGCTTTTATTAGCTTCATACGTATGTATGTTAGTATGTAACGGAATCTTTCGAGTTAAATTTGATTGACTTCCCGTTTTCCGATTGAGCTGAAATTTTGCACGTATGTGTAAATCGCGTGACAATGCAATAATATGGTATCATGGAGCTGATCTGATGATGGAGTCGGGGTTTGGAGTTTGGGCTTGTTTTACTTGTCTTGGCTAGTACTCTGCTGCTACATGATGTGCAGGATCTCAAAAGCTTGTATTTAAAAACCATTTTTAAAAAGCTTATTTTTACGTAACGTTCCATTTTATCATAAGAGTGTATTTAATTCTTTTTTCCAAGTTTCCACGGAGAAGGAATTAAATCACTAAATAATCACTAAAAAATGAAAAATAAATAATAGTTTAAAAAAACTAAAAAATACGCTTTTTAGAAAATCCAACTAAAAAGTAGAAAATGAATTTTAATAAATTTGAATTAAAAACTTGTGTAAGAAAAAATGATTTTATTGTAAAAAAAGCGTGGGATGCTTTTCAAACTATTGATACCATGCACCCCACGGTTTTTTTTACAATAAAATCATTTTTTCTTAGACTATTTTTAATTCAAATTTATTTTCTATTTTTTAGTTGGATGAGTTATGAATGTCAAAGAAGCAAGTGAGGTGTGTAAGAATAAGCCAGAATGGCGCTCTGTTGTTCGTGCCTGCCCCGCAAGGGAACTGGCGTGAAGTTATGTATGTATGTAGTTGGATTTTCTAAAAAGCGTATTTTTTAGTTTTTATAAACTATTATTTATTTCGTTTGTCTTGTGTGTACACAAGTTGCATTTCGGATTTAAATCTTATTGGTATGTTTATTAAGTTGTATTATAATTTGTTGTATCTATATATATATAAAAATCAATTGCTGTTCGTTAGTCTCGCTAAAACTCGAAAACGGCTGGACTGATTTTGGCTAATTTTGGTTTTGAATGATTTGTGGAAGTCCAGGGAAGGTTTAAAAGGTGAGTAAATATGAAACAATGCTTGAAATATAGTAAAAGCAACAATTTCGCTTTTCCTTAGAAACTATTCCTATCTGTCAAACATTTCATGTTCGTCCCGTCGTTTAGAAATCAATTAAAATTTAAAAGTGGTTCAGAAATCAAATTACATTTAAAAGTGAAGTTTCTTTTTCATTTTTTTGGTTTGGAATGTCAAACGTTTGATGTTCGTTCCGATTAAGTTTTGAACACATTTTATACTAAAGTTGAAACATTCTGCAATTATCATTCAGCTTTTTTATTTATTGGCTCTGAGGCGGTACGAAGTTTGCCGGGTCAGCTAGTATATAATACAATAAAAACAAAAATTAATTTTCATTTATATCCAAATATACATATCCATACAAGAAAATAGTTCAACTGTACCGATCTCGTCTTATAGAGAATAGAGTTAGTTCAATCTAGTTTACTAGTTGAAATTTAATTTTAATTTTCATCTAAGTAAGAGTCCCCCTTTAGTGGTTCTTAATTGGAACCTCTAGATGGCTTTCTAATATCAGCCAATCACAGTGCAAATTACTCAGTGTTGCTGTAAAAAAGCGATTCGTTTTAAAAGCTGTGATTTTTACGGGCGTTTCACACTCAACCGCCTCGAGAACGCTTCGAGTGCGCTCGTGCTCCTTTTCTCGCGATGGCAATCGAAATAATTATCATAAAGTAAATCCCCCGCAATTCGGCGGCCGCCCCCGGGCCGGGGCGTCCTCGCGGTAAATGGCGGGCCCTCGTGCCGCCGACGACGACGCCGCGACCCGCCACACTAGTGATGCCTATTGGATGTGTAGCCTATCGATATTATCGAATTATATATAAATATAATTATCAAACCACTATACTCACTCTACACATGGATGTGAAGGTTTCATATATTATTAGATTAAAAAGCTACATTCCTATACCATTATGTTTGTACTAGAATATAATTATCCTTTTATACGTATGGAAAACATTGTAAGCGTAAAAATTTAGATATATAACTTTTTTTATTGAACATACAGCTAAAATAATATAGATCTAAATACAAAGATTCTTAGGCTCTCATAATCTACTATAACGGAAAAATTATGAATGTACTAAATAAACGTCGGAGATCTATGAGTACCTAATGTATTAAAAATATTTGGTAAAGTAGCTCTCCTGTAGAATTTAATATTATATGTAGGTCACTTACGATGTTCTTTCATAACAGGTTCGATATATTGATTATTATTAATTTTCCAAATAAGAATATTCTTAGCATGCACGCTCATTGTACTAATACGCGGTCGCCTGGAAATAATATGAGATTAGTTATAATAAAAACATCGCCTACCGCACCGATTGTAGCACGTGCCCAAATATTTTGGCTTGTATAGATTAGATGCAGAAGACATACGCAATTTTAGATGAAATCTACTAGCAAAGGTACGGACCGTACAGATACCATATTGTTAAAACACAATAAACAGACCATCAATCACGTTAATTGAAATATCATAGTTTTTATATTATACACCTTTTCCTGTACAATGTGATCATCTCTTCTTATCCGATTTCGGTTACGACAATCGCTTCAGTTAGCTGCTGTTCGACGTTCATGCGCTCGTATGTGACTTGCAAACTTTAGTTACGAATACGCGTTTATATCTCGAACATGTCGGAACACGATTTGCAATATTGTAAGTCTAGCCGCTGCTGGTCAGTTCTTAAGTTCTTCACGCCTTAAATCTAACTCTGTGTGTCAAGATTCAAATTCTCGCACTCTAGATTTCATTTGTTTTCTTCAAGCAGAGAGCTTTTTCGCTAATCTAGTATCAATATAGCGAATAACTGGGACCCAAATGTGCTATATAAATATCTTGGCTTTGCGAAGATATTCAAATTACAAATTCATTGATATAGTGTCAAAAATTTGTATTCTACTAAATCCACAATATCTTCTCGATATCGCCGCAGAATAATAGTTGAAAAAAATATTACCCTTAGCAGTAATGTCATTAGCCGAAATCAATATTGAAAAGCTACCAAATTTTAAATATTTGTTTCGCGAATTCTCGCATATAAATGTTTATGAAGATATACTTGGAGTTGATTCGAATTAAACAACAAAACTACAATTGAGATGACAGAGTCCGGATATTTTGACGAGATAGTAATAGCAGAATTGGGCCCCAGCACTATTAAAATGAATTTTTCATACGTTCGAAACTCTCGTTCTTCACAAGATGTCGATGTCTGAGCACAAGGTGAATACGAAACACTATTGCAGCTGTTAGCCGGGGAGCGGACCAAACAATCACGTTTTCAGTTTTTGCCCCACACCACCTCTTCATCTCAGTATTGCCGATGGATTTGTATTTGCTTTCTTGTTCAAGCATTTTTCACTTCTTTTACCTGATTTCATCTAATAAAAATAATAAAGATAATATTTTCTTAAGTTTTCGCGACTTGTATACATAATAAAACTACGTTTTAACGGTTTTAAGCGCGGTAATTTTATTTGATTTTGGTTTTTCCGACGTTTCGGCCACTTTTCAGTGGCCGTGATCACGGAAGACAAAGATGTCAAGTGTCAACGAGTATTGTTAAAGTTTTATTTAGCCTACCGCCAACTTATTAATTTTAATTATTTAATTTTTAATTTTGTTTATGGTTATTATTTAATCTATGGGAGCCTAATCTAATTTACTACCGCTTCGCAACATGTTATGGCTTGAAGAGAAGAAGCGGCGCAAGAAACTCTTCAGCAAACATGCCTAGCTCTAATAATTTTATATAATATTAAAATGGGTGGAAGGAAAAATAAAAGTAATTATCAGTCAAGTTGGTTTGTGTTCCGTTGTACGCAGAAAGAGCTCACAGTGTCTTGAGGTCTGGCAGCTGGTTTTTGCTGGGTTTGGGTCTTAATAGTTTTGATAATTGGATCCCAAACAGGTGGTACTTGCCAACCATCTTCTCTATTGAAATTTGGGTGTTTTTTTATTTCAATAGCCTCACGCATCATTCTGGGTATGAAACGATTCTCTTTCGCGAGGATTTGTGGGTTATCGAATCTGATGTAGTGGTTGGGTTTATCCAGCGTGTGTTCACTGATCGCAGACTTCGTAGACCTTGTGTGTTTCATGTCAGCAATGTGTTCTTTTACTCGTGTTTTTATGCTCCTCTTTGTTTGCCCAATGTATGACAATCCACACTCACAATCAAGCTTGTAAACCCCTGCATCCTGGAGTGGGATATTGCATTTCACAGGTCTCAGAAATTGGGTAATCTTTTTCTGCGGCTTGAAATATGTTTTGATTGAAGCTCGCCTGAGGATGTGACCAATTCTGTCTGTGACCCCCTTGATGTAGGGTAGGGTAGCAGGGCACCGCTCAACTGAAGGTGGTTTGGGGCCTTTGTGACGTTGGTGTGGAGTCTTTTTGGGATCCAATTATCAAAACTATTAAGACCCAAACCCAGCAAAAACCAGCTGCCAGACCTCAAGACACTGTGAGCTCTTTCTGCGTACAACGGAACACAAACCAACTTGACTGATAATTACTTTTATTTTTCCTTCCACCCATTTTAATATTATATAAAATTATTAGAGCTAGGCATGTTTGCTGAAGAGTTTCTTGCGCCGCTTCTTCTCTTCAAGCCATAACATGTTGCGAAGCGGTAGTAAATTAGATTAGGCTCCCATAGATTAAATAATAACCATAAACAAAATTAAAAATTAAATAATTAAAATTAATAAGTTGGCGGTAGGCTAAATAAAACTTTAACAATACTCGTTGACACTTGACATCTTCGTCTTCCGTGATCACGGCCACTGAAAAGTGGCCGAAACGTCGGAAAAACCAAAATCAAATAAAATTACCGCGCTTAAAACCGTTAAAACGTAGTTTTATTAAATAATAAAGATGAAAATGTGAATATAAACAATTATTTTAATTTTATCGTTGACATGTATTGATGTAATAGAAAATTCTTTTAGAAACATGACATTTTAATGTTATTATAGACAGTCGTTAGTCAGCCAATCACCGTCCACAGCTGGACGTAGGTCTCCCTAAGTCGGCGCCATTCATCACGGTCCTCCGCCTTTCTCATCCAGCGCCTACCGGCGTCCTTGCGCAGGTTGTCAGTCCATCAGGCCGGAGGGAGTCCGACACTACGTTTACCGAGACGCGGTCTCCACTCCAGGACTTGTCTGCTCCATCGGTCGCCATCCGTCCTGCGACAAATGTGACTGGCCCACTGCCACTTCAACTTACTAATTTTGCGAGCTATGTCGGTTACCTTGTTTCTCTTACGGATATCCTCATTTCTAACTTTATCCATAAAATCACCCAACATATTATTATGGACGTTTTAAATAAATTATTTTTAGGTTTAACTTCATTTTTTTATATTCCGACACAAACTTATTTTGTTAATGAATTCAATAAACAATGAAAATATTTTTCAACATCTATTGTTCTATAGTCTTATTACAAATAAGCAAACGTCATGTTATTCCAGAAAACCTCTGAAAAATAGCCATTTTTACCTAACAACTGTTGAATCATCTATAACAGTTGTGATGTGTGTAAGCTAAAAATACAAATTAATGAAGTGATTTGAATTGAAATTAGCAAAGTGAAAATTCAAATTCAAGTAAATAAATATTAAGTGAATTAGTAGTAAGGCCGGGAAAACAATTTGCACTACGTTAATATTTAGTGAGCAATATTGTACGAGTTGTATATATGACACTCAAACCGGAAATAAGTTCTGTGTCGAGAATCCCATAATGAGCATATCAAAATTATAAAATTTCGTAATATTAGTTTGGTATAGTATGGTAGTAGGTAGTATGGTATAGTAATAGTGGTTTGGGTAACCGCGTCTCATTCCATGATATGGTATCGAATCTAGCCGAGATTAATGGACCATTTAATAGTTTTTCTGACTTGTTGTGCATGTTGTGGCAAATACCACGTGTAAATGGGGAAAGAAATTGCAAATCGAAATGTGGAATGAAGCAACGGTTTTGAACAACCGTCGCGGATCGCATCCTAATTGTTGGACAATTATGGGCTGATATAACAGTGTAGTTGTAGTTAGTAGTAGTGTAAGTTGCAAGTGGTAATTTGTAACATCTGCCATACAATAACCACCCCATTAAGCTTTTAAAAATTAATCTTCCCATATTATTATTACGCGTATGTGTAAAGTAAAGTATGTCTAAAGTTGGCAAGGTGATGGAAGCTGATACGATGTAGAGTAATTAGGACTAGCAAAAAGTATTTAATTTATATTTTTTAAACCTGAAAACAACAAATTATTTAATTTCTGTTCATTAAACAATTCTACTTTAAAAACTTCTAACTTTGAAAAAAAAAACAGTATATAATATACACATTGTATATACCCAAGCTTAGCAGGTTAAAGGTACTCTTATGTTATGATTACTAGACAACGTTTAAAAATTCATTTTAGGCGGCTTTGAAACTACATAATTGAAAAATTCGTTTACAAAATTTTACATTACCGAGAACCGAAGCCGGAATCTGCATTCTAGTGACATAAGCGGACGAACGCTTAGACTACTAGACCATAGAGTCCGTTTAAACGAGCCTACCTATTCCGATCACTGCGTAGAGATAACCTTTAGAGGAGAGTGTTGGTAATAATAAGTAGCCGTTACAAACTCGCCGAACGACCCTAGAGCGCGTCATCGTGTCACCTCCCTCGTGTATCCCGTAGGCTATATTTAAACAATAAAGTCTATTCTTTACTAGAGTTTTTAATGCGGTTTCGCTCGCACAAACATCGGTTCCGTACCCCGCGAAATCTAATCTATACTTCTTACTTTCCGAAATATGAAATATAGATTAATTTAAAATATTGTATATTAGTCGGGTCATAAGTTTCGTCACATCTTTATTTAATTGAAATTTCGAATATTGGCCAGAAATGTTTAATCTGATTTTAAATAAGGAACTTTTGAGTCATCTTAAAATAAGAAGCTGATTTTGTTCCATTTAAAAATGACACACAAGAAAGACGGAGTAGCGGTATTTGCGGTGCTCCCCTGCGGTGCCAGGCCAATTGAATTTTTTAAACTTCTACAAAATTTGGAAATAACACTTAGGTTACCTGCATCGTACCATCAAACGAATTGGTGAAGATTCGACCATTGAAGACTGTAAAAGGAGCGACTAGCCTCGTACAGTTAAGACACTCGCATTCATCAAAGCAGTGCGGGCGCGAATCCAACGAAATCCCGTCTGCAAGCAAGATATGTTAGCCGTTCAATTGGGGTTAAGCAAAACTACGGTTAAAAGAGTGACAAATATAGAACTGTGTCTCCAATCTTATCACCGAAAAATACGGCTTTATCTCAATAAGCGTCTAAAAAATTAGGGCTTGATGAGAGATCCCGAACTTGGTTAAAGTGGTGCGCCTGAAAAAACTAGCGCGAACTCGTTTTTTTTTAGATGAAAAATCATGTAACTGTGTGTATGTATAATCATGTAAATGTAATTAGGGCTCAATAAGAAAAAGAAACACTATTTGACATAGCATTTGAGGTGTGTTGGCGTAAATCTGTTCGAAGCTTCACTCGAGTTTTCGCTGCAGGGGTCGCGGCCTTTGTTATCCACCCGGGAAGGGTGTCCCTTATGTTTACCTATTCGGTTGACACCCTCGGCTTGACTTCGCAATGCTATGGTAAAACAACATTATGGCGATATTTAACCCTGATTAGGTTTTAAATCTGCTATTTTTGTTAGCTTTATTCTCTGTTTACAATCGTGCCTTTGGTTTCGTAGCTTGTAGTAAAATACCTTTTTTCGCACGAACGTCCGTATTAGTACCACAAATATCGTTCATAGAACAACAAAGTAACTCTTTAAATATATAATTTGGTTTCTTTTTTTTCAGTGTTGTTTTTGATAAAGATTAATTTAACTTGTGCTTAATTGTATATCGAGGAATTTTTTTCGTCTATGAACGTTTTCTTTTTTTTATTATACATTCTCTTATCTTTCACCTTCTCTCAATTTTTTAGGGTCAGCACAATATGTCTTTTCCTTCCATACTTCTCTATTCTCACATACGTCCTCTGTCACACCACACATTATATCATCCTTCTTGCAATCCCTCTCATCTCTTTTTTGGTCTATCCAAAAATAAATGTTCTTTATTAAATACATTGTAAAGTATTAAATAAGCTTATTATAATCTATTATGAATGGTCATTTTATAGTAGTAGTCCCAAATGTAAAATTGATTAGTGCAGAACAGAACATGATGTATTCGAATTTTTATCAGGAAAGTGAATACGTTTTAAACGATACGTGTACGTACGATGCGTGTCGTAATATCGGTCTTGAACATCGATTCGTAAAAATCATAACTCGATATGGACGCATTTCGCAATGCACAAAAATGCACCTGACCTGGCGGAGACACACGTGTTACGTACACTGATCAGCCCCTGCAAGCCCTTATTTTTTGCAGACATACACATACTCCCACGCAAACATAGTAAATGTAATTTTACGAGCTCCACTCAGACCTAGCCGACTACTACTATGTAAATAACGAAGCTCGTAGTAACGATTACGTTAACACGTTCGTTTTTTACTACCATGCGGATATTGTCTCGGAGAAGTGGCCGAGTGCAAGAGACCTCACAAGGCAACCATCTTTTCGCTCTTACGCAAACGGCGAAACACATACGAGTACGGCCGACGACGTTGCTGCGTTGCCGATCGCGGGCATTCGACCGCTCTCGACTTCTCTATGGGATAATGATTCATCGCCAATGTACACAACTCGAATGCTAATACACGAGTATGTATACGAGATGATCTCTTTCGAAACTATACAGTTGATTGCAATGTAAACTTACATATAACTTGTATGTAGGTATAGTTGTATACCATGAGATAAATTTGTATTGATGAAAATTAGCGCTCCTCACTGGTACATACATACATACACAACTTCACGCCAGTTCCCTTGCGGGGTAGGCACGAACAACAGAGCGCCATTCAGGCTTATTATTACACATCTCATTTGCTGCTTTGACATTCATAACTCTTGTCATGCACGCTCGTCTGTTCTTAAGGCTCCTGACATCATCCTCATTGGTAAACGCATTTAAAATATAGATAATTAATGGTAGGTAAGACCATAATACGTGATCACAGGCTACCTTCATCAAGGATCGTGCACGCCTTTTTTGTGATTATAATAAACTATCACCGTTACGCAGGCCGCGCACTGGACAGCCTGGTTGCGTCAGTCAAACTTCGGCACCACTTCGACATATGATGGCTCATTGGAGCTTCCCACATTAGGGGACTAATAATCTCTAGCCGTGGCAACAACTACAACTTTAAAATAGACTGGCTGCTAATATTAGGTGTCTATGATGGCGTAGATGAGGTATACCTATATTAACAACAATGTGTGAGCCACTATTCTGTATGTTAAACTGTTCTTTCTTTTCACCCTTAGGAACAAACAAATTGTGATAAAATGTGGTACATTTTCCATTAGGCGGGCTGTCACCTTGTCTGCTGTACTCCAGCTAAAAAAAAATCATACGTACGTGTACTTTTCACACCAACAGTAACAGAAGATCCGGCATTCGTATACAAAACGTACGCGAAGGAAACCTGTAATACCGTAATTATCTTTATCCCAATCGACTAGTGTCGTTTCACAATGTTTCTAATTGTATCAATGGCACAAAACAGTAGAATCAACCTAAAAATAAATATAATGCAGTGAATCATTGGCGCGAATGTAATCGCTGTAACAATGACTGGTGGAAATGGAAGTTTCTTGTTATTTAATATTTGTTTACTTTTGAAGAAATAGCATCATGCCTACGCTTTCAGCTAAGGTACGCTAACCCGAAGATTTGACAAAGTTTTCCAAACGGTTATTTATCAGAAAAGACTCACAAATACTTATGGAAGTAGTTACATGAATATAAAATTAAGTTTCTATATTGAATAATTCCATCGCTCATCACAGCCTTGTATGCATATGAACTGGTTTTCTTGAAATATAGTCTATGCGTCCTTTACAGGCCGGAAATAAATATAGAATATCTCTGTTGTAAAAAATGTATGGGCGTTAGGAGATACTAAGCCGAAACTTACGCAGTGACCCCGTTAGTTGTGATCAGTAATAGGTAAATGACATTGTGTGTATGTCACTATTCCAGCGGCGATGGAGGAGGAATCTACAGAGCTGCCGGGCACGGATGGCCTAGCGCCGAAGCAGCGGCACCAGGCGAAACACCGCGAGCTGTTCTTATCACGGCACGTGGAAACGTTGCCGGCGACACACATCCGTGGCAAGTGCACCGTCACGTTACTCAACGAGACGGAGTCACTGCTCAGCTATCTCAATAAGGATGTGAGTATGTACCGACCACGGTCACACCCCAGCACCACACCATGGACACAATACGTTCTGTCACTTCAGTACTTTCACCTTTAGGAATCATTAAATGTAACATTTCCAAATGCATGACTATCATCTAAATACAATGTCTTCCCTATTGCATTTTGGCTTTCTCTATAGATTGCTTTAAATAATATGATATTAATGTACTAATATTTGAACTCAAGGGATTGAAGTTTTGAAAAGTTAACTTCTGGGAGGATTAAGAAAGAGCACAAGGCAAATTGAAGGACACTTCTCTACACCCATTAGTAATGCTTATCCATGTAGCCCCTCACAAGTGTTTTACGACATTTTTTGACACTCATGCAGTGAGTGGTTTGTCAGCTCTTGTCCATTTTACTAATGTACTTTGACCATTCGACCTAAATCTGTGACCTAAAGCAGCATTATAGCCCAGTAATTTTTGTTCCTATTTCCTGCCATAGTCCTACGCTGGTCTATACTTATCCTTGGGTAATCCTATATATAACGCATAATATATAAAACGAGCAAAACTTAAATGCGTCCTTGAAGTTCGTACATGTCATTGCGCAAAACACACTTATTAGGCTCACAGACAGGACGGAGAGGGGACAGTTTTGCGTTCTCGCTTGGTTGCTATCCGTATTCGCGTTTTATTTCCTTCGCGTAACACACCATGAGGTGTAATAAACATTAACATTTGACTGAACCTGCGCAAACTCAGGGAATTAACTTCACTCGGAGCGCATTTAAGTTTTCGGCGTACACCACATTTATGTACATTCAATTGTCAAAGTTCCTCTGTGTTGTGTGTTATATTAGTATTCCTATTACCCCAAGCTAGCCGGAAGACTACGGTAGGCTTCTGGAAAAGTCCGGGTTATTTTATCACACGTATATAAGGTTGATGTTCTATCACATTTATTCTCAAAACTTCATTGAAATCGAAATGATACTCGGTAATGCTCCGCGACTTTGCGCGTGCTAATTGTTGAATTTGTATCGGCATTATCCACTACCATACATCAAGGAACATCTATAACAAATAATATAAAAAAATGTGTTTTATAATAAGTCAAAATATTTAACAGCAATTTGGGCTTCAAATGTTTTACATATTTGTAAACTAGTAAACCAAGGTCAGGCCATGTTATGGAAATTTCTGTAAGCAGACGTCTGACCCTATAATGAAGTCACTTCCTGACACTCACTATTAAATAAACGTATTGTAGAATCATGTTAATAAAAAAGTTATTGGTTTTTATTATTGGAACAACCGAAGATGCCGCTATTTAACTGTTTCGCTAACTTTTATTTTGTTTCTTAAATACATACAATTTTAGTCCACGCAAAGATTGAATGATTAATTCTAGACCACATCAACAATTAATTTTAGGTGAGAGTGGTCTGTCCTAAGTTACATTTTTTTAGATTTGTCTACTCCATAAAGGCGAACATCTCCTTATCTCATTGGCTTAAATAAAAAGTCATTAAGAAGCATCCTTATAATTTTTTAAGACCTGTCAAACAAAACTCCACACTCTTGTAAATTGGAAAAAAAATATTCCTCAGTAAAATTGTATGACAGCCACCCCAAATTTTTATGTAGCATCATATAGAACACACTTTCCTTCCTATGTTACTCATATAGACACAATAGAAAATGACTGATACCTTTGGGAGTAAAATTCCGTCAATGTGAAGAAAATTTATTAAATTACCACTAAATTACTGTCTTTTCAATCTCTCTCTGTTTTCTTTCACCTTCACCCAATTGTTCAATTAGTTTTCAATAATAACAGTTATAAAAATATGTATATAGTATAAAACGTACATAATAATAGGAAACATATTGATGAGAGCTTAATTAGGATTACAGTCGTGTTTCAGGATCACATTAAACATGAATATTTTACAGATAAAAATGTGCTTTATTCACTGCATGAGAACAATGTGAAATACTTTATGTAAATTAACATAAATATTTCTCGTTTGTTTCAGGACGCATTTTTTTATTGTTTAGTATTTGATCCTTCACAAAAGACTTTATTAGCAGATAAGGGAGAAATCAGAGTTGGAAGTAGATATCAGACTGAAGTAACTAATTTATTAAAAGAAGGTAAGTTTTTTGTTGCTCAACATTATGCAGTGCTTGAAGTTATTATGTTTATGGTGTAATAATTAAAACTTGATATATATTGGTGGTATAAAACTGTGTCTTAAGAATAGGGCATTCACTCAATATGACTTTTTGATAATAAATAGTAATAATGAACAATATTATAGACTAGCTCAGTCAAATACAATTCAGTAAGGAAAAAATAACTTTATTAACATTGACGATATTTGCTCTTGTTTACATCTAGACCCCGAGTCTGTAACTCAAATTGGAATCGTAGCATTTGAAGGTTTTCATATTCTGTAAACCATCTTCGCTCAATACTGAATCAACCTTAATTTAACCGAGAGTTATTCAGTTGGAATTTTAGAGACTACAGACATTTTACCATCTGTCAGTCAAATGGATCTAAAATTCTAAACTCACACTGGCGTGGTTTATTTTTGTGAACGTTACAGACTTGGGGCCCAGGACAATGAGAGTCAATATCAAGTCAATACTCAACGGCCTCTTTGGTTAACTGGTCTTAGGGAGGTTGTTGACCAGCCGGTTTCTACCCGTTCCGGAGTCGGGTCGGTACCGGTTACGCGTGTTGACGAGCACGGTAAGTGCGCGATTCGTGCAAATGACGCCTAGCCGGCTGAAGTGCGGCTTCATTCGTAGGTAAGCGGCACACACCGTGCGGTTCCGTCAACAAACCCTCTAGACTGTTATACGTGACCCTGAGCCGTATGCAGACACGGCATGCCGGCTCATGAACATAACTTCACAGTGTATCATAGCTAAGTGATGATCGGCCGTAAGCCCTGTTTATGACCATTTATAAGCCCGGCACAAAACCGTCTCGTTTGCGTGTCTAGTCCAATGAAACGCAACGGTCCAGCGTCCTATTACGTTAGGTTCTGGTTTATAGTATGTCTCCATAACCTTTTGTTCCGGCATCAATGCAATTCCAATCTCCCATTTGAGGCCGGCAGCACATTGGTAGCACTTTTGTTGTTGTAAATGTTCATAGATCAGCCTGTCTGCTGTACTCCAGGTCTTGTTTTCGATTCTTGGCATGGTAAACGAACTTTGTGTTATTTACTGTGGTCTAGGTAAGTACCTAGAATCCGTCTCAGAGTTATCCTTTATATGTTACCCATAACCCAAGCGTGACTTGCTTAGCGTGATGATATAGAATTATTTATTATTGCCACGAGTTCGCAAACAAGCAGGTGCAGGTAAACGCGCTGCCGGCCTCGGAAGAAATTTTATAGCGCCCTTCTTACACGACCCCAAGTTGTAGCGCAGAGGGAATACCTCGGTGGGGAGTTCCTTCTAAGTCGTTATTGTATGCGGGATAAACGTTCTAGAGAACCGTTGCGTAGTTTTGTATATATATATATATATATATATATGTTTCTGGGCCGGTTTATTTATTATGTTGTGATTTGTGCCATCAGGCGAGGAGGATCCGCGCAACAGTGAACAGCTAGAGACGCTAGTATGGACGCCATCACACGGGCTGTCAGACCGGCAGATCGACCAGTTTCTAGTGGTTTCGCGCTCGGTGGGCACGTTTGCGCGCGCCCTCGATTGCTCCTCCTCAGTCAAACAGCCCTCACTACACATGTCTGCCGCAGCGGCGAGCAGAGACATCACCCTGGTAAATATTGATACGGGTGGGGTATAATTATGGGACATCTTTTATTTATTACAAACAGATTCGAATTTTTTTAACATAGGTTAGAAGGCTAAGGCCTCCCGCCGAAGCGAAACGGGGCTCTCGCTCTTAGCTTTCGTGGCTACTTTTTTATAACCACCCATAATTCTCTTTATACCTCAAATAATAAATAATAGTGTCTCATATCTATACCGCACCCAAAATTCAATAATAGAGTATGTATACATATTGAAAACATATCTCTATCTGTTGTATTTCAAATATACCTCATAATGTCATCTAAAACATCTAATAATATTCTTAATTTTAACCAAAATGATATGAAAAACCTATACAGTGATTTCCGTAAACGAATGGAGGAGGATTGGTGTGTGAAAAAAGCCTGCAATTTTTACAGGACAGAAGAAAGTAGCGTGCACTTGGATCACTGAGCCAACGAAGTTACTTAGTTTTAGATTTTCGAGTATGCAAATCAGTTAGAATATGACTGTTAAATGCCACCTTGTACAACTTTATTCTTTAAACATTATCCGAATGTTGGAACGAAGTTCTTAATCGCACGTTACTCGGCAGATGGGAGCTAACTGCTAAATTAAAAATTGTAACTGAATGGATAAATGCTGACCGCTGTATATTATTATACAATAGCGAACTATAATGCAATGAAATAAAATAATATCCGTCACTTTATTATACCTTATACGGTGTTTTGAAATTAGAAGCTTTTGTTTAGTTACTATATACAATTTCTTTGATGCTCTTAGAAACTTCGTTCCAAGCAGATGTCGTGAAGACCTCTCATTAGTTTTTCTATGCTGTGACATTACAGTTCCACGCAATGGACACCCTGCACAAGTCCGGGTACAGCATAGAAGCGGCTCTGTCGTCGCTGGTGCCGGCGTCGGGGCCCGTGCTCTGCCGCGACGAGATGGAAGAGTGGTCGGCTTCCGAGGCCAACCTCTTCGAGGAGGCCCTCAACAAGTACGGCAAGGACTTCACTGACATTAGGCAAGACTTTGTGAGTATTTCTTGTATTTTTATAATTTATTTTTGTCTATAATTGTAAGATTTAAATCTATTTCACATTTGCCTTGATATTTTTTATTATCTTTGTGGACTTTGCAAGAGAATTATTAATTAAAATATAATTTATGTAAATTTTTACTTGTTTTTACTACCTCTGTAAATTAAATAAATTTTAATATTTTCAAATGTATTCTATATTTACCCATGTTTCTATGCAAATATAATATACAGGTGAATTATTCAAGTGGGCCTTCATGTACAAATCTTAAACTATATGAAATAGCGAAAAATATTCAAAGCATTCTTAGGGTTTATTTTGGCGAAAACTAAAGTGTTTCATTTGATTTTTGAAAAATCAATTACACTTGTCAGGACTTGAATTGCCTGTTTTTGAAAAACTAAACTATTATTATACCAATTCATAGTGTAGCTTGTAAGGATCAATTTCTGTGAAGAATGTAAAATGGCAAACTAAGGCCCCGAGACTCCTTTGAGTGTTTCTCACTATTACATATAGTTTAGGATTTGGCCCTGAGGGCCCACTTGAAAGATTCATCCCTATATAATGTAGGCAAAATAATTATATGCAATGGTAAATACCATAAACCAGGTATAGGCTACCTTTGACATGTGGAGGGCCAAACTTTAGCGTGCAAATACGTTCGCGGGCCGCGTTTAAAATTACTTAGTGCATTTTAAAGTAGTGATAATATTTTTTGCGATAGATATTAGACATGAAATAATACGACAATGTTATTATAGTACAATTTATTAAAACAACAAAATGAAATTTAAATACACCGAAATCAATGAGACACTTGAGTTTGAATTTGGGAAACTAATACATCGATATTCGGATTAATTCCAGTGATACAAAGACGTAAAGATTTTTCCAAATTATCGTCAGTCAGTCTTGTACGCTGTGTTGATTTATTATCTTTCATCAATGAAAAGAACTGTTCGCATTTATAAGTATTGCCAAACGCATAAATTAATCTTCTTGCGAAATTTATAAGCTGCGGAAAATTGTCTTCCTCTAGGCATTTTTTGTAGAAATCGCACAACTCTATATCTTCAAATTTGGATTTTAGGAGTAGTTTTCTTGAATCTCGATCAACTCCATTTGTAAGTGTATTGGAGCATTTTTTAGGAGTAGCAAATAAACTGAAACAGTCTTCCATGTTTTTGAAGTCGCTAAATCTGTTCGAAAAATGTTCCGACAGTAACTTGAGTTCTTCAGCATATTGAGCATAAGCAATATTTTCATAGGCAGAGAGCGTGTTGAAAGGGTAACTGTTACCAGACAGCATCTGTGACTCCCACAAGCGTAGTTTGATCTGAAACGCTTTCAAATGGCTGTACAAATCATTTACTAACTGTCCTTGTTTTTGAAGTTTCAAATTTAAATCATTCAAATAGCCTGTAAGATCGACCAGAAATGCTAAGTCACATATCCATTTTGGGTCACTTAATTCAGATAGTGGATTATCTTTTATTTTCATAAAATCTGCTATCTTATTTCTAAGCTCGTAAAACCGTTTCAACATTTTTCCTTTGCTCATCCATCTGACTTCACAATAATATGTTATGTCGTTATATTCAGCTGATATTTCATCCAAAAACGCCTTGAACTGACGATGGTTAAGCCTTCGGGATCGAATAAAGTTGATGGTTTTTACTACCACATTCATAATATTCAGGAGTCGAATGGATTTAAAACACAAGTTCTGTTGGTGGATAATGCAATGAAGGACTATCAAATTATCTTTTTGCACATTTAATTCTGTTGCTTTTTCATTCAAAATTCCGATGAAACCTTTACGTAGGCCGACCATAGTAGGTGCACCATCAGTGCATACTCCAATTAATTTTGACCATGGCAAGCCAAAACTTGTGAATACCATTTGAACTTCAATAAAAATATCCTCCCCTGTAGTGGTTCCTTTTAGCGGCTGTAAAGCAAGCAATTCCTCAGTAACAGTGAACTCCTTATCAACACCTCGAATAAATATAGCCAGTTGAGCTGTGTCAGACAAATCTGTGCTCTCGTCTAATGCTATGGAAAATGATTCAAAACCAGCCATACGGTCAATCAATGTTGTTTTTATGTCATTAGCCGTCATTTTTATACGTTGAACAACAGTTCGTCTTGACAAACTAATTTTTTCAAATTCATTTTTCTTTTCAAGACACAAAATACTGCAAACTTCTAACATACATTCCTTGATTAATTCTCCTTCGGCAAATGGTTTTAATGCCTTTGCCAATTTTGAGCTAACTATAAAACTAGCTTTCACAACATTATCAGATTGAGTTCTTTGTTTATGAAACATTGTTGCTTTTTTTCCAAATGTGCGGTAAGCTTCTGGATCTTGTCTGTTCTTACTTGTCCTGTTAGTGAGTGCAGCGTAGCATGCTTAGTTGAGTAATGCCTCTTTATATTGAATTATTTCATTACTGAAATGGATTCATTACACAGCAAACAAATAGGCTTACCATTGTGCAAGATAAAAAAGAATTCTTCAGTCCATTTTTCTTGAAACTGGCGAGCGTCTGTATCTACTTTTCGTTTCTTTCCACCCGACATCATTTTTGTTTACTTTTCGTTCAATAAAGTTATAACAAACTATAGTTAATAACCGCACAAGATGCACACAAAGTCACAAAGCAAGTTGACGGCTCGAGCAGTTCGCTAGGATATCGCTTGTCCAAGTTATCACCTCTGTAGCTCAAATAGAACTGAACTAACGTTCGGGCCATCCACCCGCTTATATAGGCAAAATGAAGGAATAATATGGAATAAACTAGTTTAGAATAATTGAGAAAGTGAGGCTGCAAACCTCAAAGAATTTGATCGAGCAAGGCGAGTGGCGGCAAACATCGAAGGATTTGATGTTTGCCGCCTCAATGTCACTCCCGTGAGTATAAGTACATAATGTAATATTTTTTTAATTGGGTTTTTTCAAAATGTCTCTCGGGCCGGATCATACCTTACAGCGGGCCGAATCCGGCCCGGGGGCCGGTTGTTGCCCATATATGCCATAAACGATAAATAAAGATTCAGTAGCTTTTATATAAAATGCACTGAATTTCATACTGATGTCAATAGTGTTGATTGTATGTAGTTTTATATCTTTTCAAACACAAACTTTTGTGAGTTTGTTTAAAAGTTGACTTATTTTTATTTTACTAATTTGGAAATATTTGTTAAATTTCCAGTTACCATGGAAGACGCTAAAGAATCTAGTTGAGTACTACTACATGTGGAAAACGACAGACCGCTACGTGCAGCAGAAACGCGTGAAGGCGGTCGAGGCGGAGTCCAAGCTGAAGCAAGTGTACATTCCCAACTAGTGAGTGTTTGTACCAACTCGTACATTGTATTGTTCGTCTCATTATTTATTTGCTCTCATTTATTCTATCAGTTGCTCAATGGTGCATTAGCTTATGTGTCTAAAGTTATATTTGTGTTTTTTATAATATTTAATTTGAGAGGGTACCAGTTGTAGTATTGTTAAGTAGATTACAATTATAATTATGTAACAATAAGGCACTCATATACCTCCACAGGTAGTAAAAAGATTTTTTCTTGTGTTTGCTTGTAGGCAAACTGGTAAATGTGTCCACTAATAGTAAGTTACTATGGCCCATGGACATCTGCAACACCAAGGGACCCGATGCATTGTGTACCATATTGAGACTTTAAATATCTGCTGGCGCTCCTTTTGGAGAGTATTGTAGCGATTTGGGAAAACTACGGGAGGATGCTCATTCCATAGCTTGCTCACACATAGCATGAATGAGTGTGGCCATGTAAATTTCGAGAAAGTATGGAAGGATGGTCTAATGGCGACATAGGCACCAATTCAAATAACTTATCAAAACACTCCCTGTTGTAAATTTAATCGAAAATATAACCAGGAAACCTGACTATAGTAGTTCAAACATTTATGGTATAATATCATGTTATACATGAACATTAGAATAGAGTCCAAAATACCAATAACCGGTCAAGGATTATCAGAATAGTATTAAAACATGTTTATATAAGCTAATAATTTGATTGTGCTTGAGAACTAAATTGATAATAATATTATGCTACTACGGTCAATGTATGCTAATTTATTTCATTAGTTATTGCATTAATTACTGTATTTAAAAAAAATAAAAAGCTTTTATATTTTAGCCATAATTCATGTGGGGTCTGTGGGAGTAAATGAAAAAAAGGTAGTAATGAACTTTGTAAGCAGACAGTTTTTTATATATATGTAAAGTAGAATAAATTAATCTGAACTGGTTATTTTATAGCAACTGGCAATTAAAAATTTGTATAGAATCAGTCATTTTCATCGGCCATCGGTTTCAGTGAAAACTGTTTTGAAATAAGCTAATTTTTATGCATCGGAACAAGTATAAACCGCTCTCGGGAAAATTCCCGGGATAAAAATATCATACATACATACATACATAACTTCACGCCAGCTCCCCTGCGGGGTAGGCACGAACAGGCGTGAAGTTATGTATGTATGTATAAAAATATCATACATTTTTTTTACATAACATTTGCTATTGATCAGTGAAAAAATCACATTAGGTTTCGATTTTTTTTAATTTGATCCTTTTAAATCATTCCCAGAAAAATTCCCGCAGGATTCCCAGGATATAAAGTAGCGCAAATTTTAAGTCTGATAATTTGCTGTCGATCAGCGAAAACTGCATCGGAATCGGCCCGGTAGCTTTTACGTGAATCCTGAACAAACACAAGAAATCTAAAAATAAATACATCGTTTATGTAGTGTATTCCAGTTGTTTTTTTAATAGCTTCAATGTACAGACACGGTATTTTTAGAATTATATAATATTATCGATGATTAAATTAAATATGAAAATAACCGTTGAGGTATGAGATGCTCGGGAAAATTTTGTATATATGTATGTAGATCTAATAAAGTGATTGAAAATAGGTTAGTTTTTATATGGCACATAGCCGACACTTATGGATTGGAGCAAGCATAGCTTTGTAAAAGAATCCTATCAAGATCAGCGTGTTTATGTAGTTCTGTTAGATCATTGATAATAATTAGATAATTTTAATTTTTCTGTCAGGTATAATAGAACAAAATCGTTTACAATATAAAAAAACTATTTATTTAATGAAGTCTCTTGCAATTAGTCGCCGATAATGGCTGAATATAATAATATGAAATTCTGTGCAAAAAGTACAAACTGAAACATATTGTATATTCCCAAGTTAAAAAAGTTACGACTGAGTTTTGGGTAATATACAACAAGCCATGTGTCGAACCTTGAACCTCTGTTCCAGTAAGCCAGGTTGGCTAAAACTTACCCCACTCAACCACGGATGCCCTTGATGTATTATCCGTGTTGTACATTGATTACTTGAATGTACAACTGGACTAGGCAGTAACGATGGATCTCCATCTCCTACAATCCTGACAAACACTTTTTGCTTCATAAAATTACATCAATATCTACGTACAAGCTTATTATATGTCATAAGTAAGTAGCATATGTTGATCCTTTTGGGATCAGTACTTCGGGAGCCAAGTGGTGTCTAAGCTAATAATTTTCCCACAACTAGTTTTATAGTGTACTGCATGTCTGCGTGTTACTTAATCAATATACTATTCGCGCAAACCTGTAATTGGCTGTCTGATAATAACCATAAATATTTGTTCAAGTGTATGAGCTGTAGGTTTTCCATGATTTATTAAATAAATTTATAAATCTCCTACCTGAAACAGGCGTGACAATATCAATAAATGTGTGTTATTCCTTGCCTCTGGTCCCATTTTTGCTATAACAATAATATTGGATAATTTTATTTCAATATGTCACTATGACGATACGACCGATAGTCGTGGCCCGTCTGAACATAGCATTTGCGAACTTTTGCTCCTGTACACTTGTGATTGGACTCGAGAGAGTGATAGCGACACAACCAATGCTGATGTGTAACTAAGACAGAATACCTCGTGGTTCATTCCGAGTATTGCCGAAAAAGCATGAAGCAACAAAAAGAGATGTGCAATGTCGTGTTGTTTAATCGATTATTATTCAAATCGAGTATAAATTATAATTAAGAAATATAAATACATTAATTTTCTATGTTCTAACAAGTTTAAATTTCTTCTAACTAAGTAGAGATTATAATTAATAGAAATTTTGTTTTTTTGAGCTAAAAAGTAATAGTTTATGTGTCCATTATATTTGTTTAATTTATTTTTATCCTAATATCAGTTGATTTTGTTAATAACCTTTATACCTACATTTTAATAGAACAAGCGGTTGTTTTTGTTTACGTTAGGTACATCTCTAGCTAATACGATTTGGTTCGTAAAGTATGTTATGTGCAACCATTTGGCGCTAACTTCAGATGGGCCACGACTCAACGGCCGTATTTTATTTTACATGACTGCGTCACGAATAGAGCCATGAGGTTTCTGTGCGACAGTCGAATATGTACCGTGTGGTGTCGTTGTAGCAACAAGCCGAACCCGGCGCTGATCGCGTCGAGCGGGACAGTGGGCGGGGGCGCGGCGGGCGCGGGGGCCGCGGCTGGGGCCGCCAAGGCCGCCGCGGTGCTGAACGGCGGTACCAACGGCACGGCCGCCTGCAACAACCAACAGATCTGCGCATCCTGCCAAGGTATACACCGTTCACAATTGTACTACTCTTGAGGACTTCGTTTGTAGGAACATAATTCTTTTACGCAACTTACAAAAGTGACAGAGATGAAATATGATTTCAAATAATAACCCGTCAGTGTAAAATACAGTGTTTTGGAATTAGAAGGTCTTGTGTGGGAGTTGGTTAAGTTGAGTGGTGCATCTATGATGGTGATGGTCGTCCACGATCCAACGGGGTCGTTGGATAGGGGTGACACACCACCAGTGAGAGACCATTGTTCAATCGCCGTGAGGGGAGTACAAAATAAGACGACGAATTGTACTCTCGATGTATTTACTTGCTTGCTTCATTGTTCCTAATTTAACTTAGACTGTATATACAAAAACTTTCTCGTTTACGTGATGTGCACACCAGTATTCTAATCAATATTAAATATTATAATTACCCGTTAATGAGATTGGGCATTTTTACTCATACAGACAAATGCCCAATCTTTCCGGCAACTCTAACAGCGATATCATCTATCTGTATTTAAATAGCTTCACGTTCATGCATTGATCAAGGCTTTAATTGCGCTAAATTACACATCAATAAATTGGTGGATGAAATGTGAAGCAACATCTTGCAACCGCACTTATTATTTTTTCGCAAAAAATGATCATCACCCAGCTCCGGCCCGTTAATAAGTCTATAATGGATGCTATTTTATTACTAGCGCATATTATAAGGAAAATGTTAAAATTGAATTAAATTTTTAATTTGATCGTCATCATCCACGCGCTAAATCCCGGTTCCGTTCGGAGCGTCTGCCTCGAAGCCAGTGGTCCGGTTTCTCACTTTTTCTTCTCCACTTCACACGGTCGTCGACATCCCTAATTGTGAGACCATTGTAGTTGTACTCTTGTAGCATATTGCTTTCTTAATTGTTCCTAATTTAACTTGACAATATGTACAAAACTCTTATCGTCTACAATACATGATGTGCACATCAATATTCTAATGATTATTAAAAATATTATATTTACATGTTTATGAGATTGGACATTTTTTGATGATATAGACAAATGCCCAATCTTACCGGCAGCTCCAACAGCGACATCTATTATTTGTATTTACATAGCATCACATCCATTTATTTACTATGGTCTTTAACTGTGCTAAATTATACATCAATAAATTGCCCATTTCTTCCAATGTAACATTAAGTTTTAAGTATTGACTTATCAGTGGCTAAAGCAAAATATAGTAACCGATGTAGTGGAAACTGTCAATATGTTATAATTTGTTTTTATTATCAACTTTATTTTCAGTGTCAAATTCAAACCACTGGTATACATGGGGCCCACAGCATTTACAGTACAGACTATGCGGTTCATGTTGGCAGTACTGGAAGAAATATGGTGGATTAAAAGTTAGTTTGCAGTATACTTACTTTTATATATACTTTGTTTATTCTTTAGAAGATGATTTTGATAATTGATCACGGTTTTGAATTCAATCACAATATTTAAAGATATTTTAATTTTTTGTTCAACTTGAGAAGTCTGTTAATATGACTTTAGCAATAAACAAAAGAGCATATATGCGTGTGTCAAATACATGGTAGTGTGTGCAATGTTTTTTTTTTTATTGATTTAATCTATTTTTTATTCATAATTTAAAAAAAATATAAACATTCTGCACTCCTTCTCTATATAAACTTTAAGTGTGCGAAATTTCATACTCCATCGGCGCAATTTTCGTAAAAATGGGTAGTTTTTGCTTCACGTATTAATCACGTATAGATAATGGTCTAAGTACTTATATGTATTTATGTCCTATGTAATGCCATTGTACATTGCCAGATTAGTTTAAAATATTCTTTAATATAGGTTGCCTGGACGAGATAGATAGTTTTTAATATGTAAGGCCACCTATTGTTTTTTTTTTGTAATCAATTCTTTTGATGAACAATAAAGTGTTGACGATCTATCTATCTAATAAGTTCCTTCCAAGCAACAGAAACAAAGATCAAAGTTTAATGGGATGTGTATTAGGGTGTTTGGTTTGTTCAGACTGCGGGCGTGTTCGGCGAGAGCGAGGTGGAGGCGAGCAAGGGGCCGCGCGAGGGGGAGGAGGGCGCGCTCTCGGTCTCGCACCGCCCCCACCGCTGCACGGTGCTCAACTGCGCGAAGGTATCTAAAATTCGTATCACGGACCACGTCTGCCCGGCAATGGTGATGACGTGTGTTATTTACCAGACACTTTCTGTCATCATTCATAGTGTTTCCACTTGTTAACTTTTTTATATTTTGGCCAATTTAAATGATCAATTTTTAAATTGTAGTCTATGGACATCCTACTAATATTATAAACGCGAAAGTTTATAAGAATGTATGGATGTCTGTACGTTTGTTACGCTTTCACGCACAAACTACTGAATGGATTTTGATGAAACTTTACAATACTATAGCTTTATCAGAATAACACATAAGCTATAACTTATAAATATATAGTGTGAATTATCCAAAATATAACGATTTTCATCACCACGCCGGTAAAACTATGGGGCGCAGCTAGTATAGTTATATGTTTACTTAATAACAACTCTGCTATGTTGTTATTAAAGTTTCGTAAAAAAGTCCTTCGAGTTTTTGCATTAAAGAGTAATAAACATACATTGATCCTCACAAACATTTAATGTAGTATAGCTGTTGACCACGATCTCATCTGATGCTCGACGGAGATACGATCTAAGATGGAGCACACCTAGAAAGTATATCTATCCACACAGAACTTGAAGACAAAATCGTAACATAATCGTACCTGAAGAAACATACTCCGGTAATGAATTCCAGTCCTTTTCGGTGCGCAAAGCGCTTTGTTCATACAGGTGGCTGGCTTATCCACTGTCCACCATATACAGGTGGCGCATGTTTATCAATCTACTATCGATACAATAATAAATCTGTAAATGGGTCGAGTTTATACAATGCGTTGAAAATTATGAAAATAATCACAGGGGATAATTCGGACCAGGAGATTCCGAAAATGCAATTTTTTTGGTCTGTGTTTCTCTAGAGTCTAGGGCATCGCGTGAAAACTACTGAACGGGTTTAAATGAAACTCGACATAGAGCTAGCTTATATCCCGGGGCGTAACTTAGGATACTTTTTATTCTGATAGATGACGTCGTTTCCGTGGGATAGACGAAAATAGCCCGCTGCAATCGGCTTTTTTTCAATTCGCTAATAAACCTACGTTGTCACAAACAACATCTCGTTCATTGTATTACTTGAAATCAGGTTGGCTGCGACTCGCCTCTATGTTTCGCTGTGCAATTTTGTAGACTATATGGGCTTAGCGTGTACATAGAATAGGATGTAAAAAAAATAATTTTTAACTTACATGTATGACCTTCAAAAAGTGTTCTCCAGAGGAACTTATTTTGAATAAAAACTTTTGAATTTGAATTAGCTTTTTTGTTATTGTAGTGAACTTATTAACAAGATACAATAAAGTCTTAGGTAATTTAATTTGTATATATGTAACATATAGCTACTAGCTAGGGTTTTCACACGAGGAAAACTCTAGCTCTTTATATAATCTGATTCATGTTTATGATTATGAATATGTATTCATGTATACTCTGATTTTTAATTACCTGGACTAATACGACAGCTGTGATTTACTTTGTTAATGTTTCAAGCTTGGACCATAGTGTTGTAGTATGGCTCATGCATAAGATACATAGAAAAGTCGATTGCGGCTGTGATTTTAGTTTAGGTAATTAAAAATTCCAGTGTACAATGTTTGTGCTTAGGAGTTCAAGTTGCGCGCGCACCTCGCGCGTCACGTCGCGACGGCGCACGGGTGCGGCGAGGGGGGCGCGCGGCCCGTGATGAAGACTCGCGCCGCGTTCTACCTACGCGCGTCGCCGTTCACGCGGCTCGCGCGCCGGCTGACACGCGCGCTCCGCCGGCCGCGCCACTACGCGCGCTCGCCCTTCTCGCCGATTAACCTCGCGCAGGTCAAGCACGAGTGTGAGTATTTAAACATACCTTTTAGTTATAACAGCTACAGTGTCTAAGCCATAACGTTTTTATGGTTAGTTTTATAGTGTATTCGCCAACCCTGTAATTAGTTGTCTGTTAATAATTTTAAATGTTTATTCATCTCAGCTAGGCTCTAAGTTTTCTTTACTGACGAACTAACTTTGTACATACATACTTCACGCCAGTTCCCTTGCGGGGTAGGCACGAACAACAGAGCGCCATTTAGGCTTATTCTTACACACCTCACTTGCTTCTTTGACATTCATAACTCTTGTCATGCACGCTCGTCTGTAGCTCGTCTAACTTTGTAGCAGTATTAAACCACCATAATTAGCTTTTTTCTTCGGAAACGTAACATATGACATATATAACATTTGTCAACCCATTCTTATTTAAATACTAGTGACGTGATCTGTGATCATTGATGTGTAATCGAAAAGTTAACACATAAATCGTGATTATGTTATGAATATTTTCTATATTATGAAGATAAAAACCGTCAACGAAACATAAAACATATTTTTGAAAATGTTTTATTTTTTGTATGTTGTTGTGAATATACAAACAATAAATTGTTTTATTTTAATCGATTCGGTAATGTGTGGCTTTCTATATCCAATCCAATTCTTAATTGTATCGTCATTGATAGTTCACCTCACTACTAAAATCAGTATGATAGCTGCCAAATGTGGCTTTATAGAACGGCCGAAATATAGATGGTTAGACAAACATTAAAAGAATTACATATAATATAAATTCCAACGATAATAAAACATTTAGTCAGTTACGGATTAGAGCTTCTCAGAATACACGATTTGTAACAATATCACAAAAGGGTCAAATATCCTATTAATTTATTTTTGAAGTAAGTAAATAGTATGATATTTCATCACCTGCTCTTTTATATAAAAATAATTTTATAATTTATTGTAACATGTGTGATCTAGATGTACCCAATGCATATCTCCAAAGTCTGTATTATTTGCATGAAATCAAAGCAAATGAAATTAAATAATTTATTAGCTCAAAAACATGGTAAGTAATAACATTACATGACAATATATTATTTCATGTTTCACATTTTCTATTCTATTCTATTCTATTTTTTTGCTCTTTCAGGCATGCAAATGGTAACTAAAAACACCTTAAAAATCAACATAGTCCAGTACAAGTATTGTGTTTATATTTCTCTATGACTAAATTGAGTTGGCTTAACGCATTAATGAGTAGAGAAATGCAAATGTATATTGTATTGTTGTAGGTTCAATAGCGATGGCCGGTTTGGGTGGAGCGGAGTTGCGCGCGGCGGGCGCCGGCGGCGGCGGCGTGGCGCGGGCGCGCGGCCCCGTGGGTGCGGTAGCGGCGCGGCTGGCGTCCGCGCGGGGCTCGCCCGTGGCGGGGGGGCGCGCGCACGAATGGCTGCAACTCACACCCAAGGACAGGCTGCCGGTGCCCGCGCACGTCGCATTCCCAAAACCACCGAAGGCGCCCGGTTAGTTTTTATCACCTGCACACGTCCAATGAACCAAATCGGCGATGAACCACCCATAAGGCTAAAATCGCCTGGCATAAAATTTCGCTAACAGCGCAAGGACACGCACACAAGTAAACCAGCAGTCCTAAGGAGCGGGGTTTTATTATAACCTGTTTCGGATTTAAAAATAACTTGTTGTTTAAATAAAATCGAAATCCGTAAACAAACCGAAAGCAGAATACAAAATAAATAAAAAAAGGGTCTCGTCAATCGGCAATGTGCATATTGCTACTAAACAGGAGTAATTGTTTCCTTTAGTTTAAACATGTCAGAAATGTCCTGATTGGTGTATATAAAATTTGAGTGTGTGTGCTTGAATATCGAAACATTATGAGCCGTTCAAAGCAAAATGTTAGAGAACTATCATTAGGAATCATGTATGTATGTGTTGTTACCAATAGGTGGACGCTTTTTATCACCATTTTTTATATACTACCGTTTTCCGTGCAAGAACGGAGAAAGAATACAATTTCCTGCGGCCGGGCTGCCTGTCGTAAGAGGCGACTTAACAACCCACAGCCAGGTGGTAGGGCATTTGCCCGACTGGATGGCTACCACCCCTGGTCTAAAGTATGTCGCCATAACAACCTTGAGTTGTGTTCCGACATTAGTGACCAGGTTCCAGTCTCCCTTAAGAGAGCAGCAGCGCATTTGTAGCAACTTTGGTGTTGCAAATGTCCATAGGCGATGGTAACCGCTTTCCATTAAGTGGGCCGTCTGCCTGTCTGCTGATCTCCTGCAATAAAAATAAAACAAAAAAAACGGCTTTTTTTACTATAACTGATATGTATTAGTCTGTAAGCCTTCCTAGAATTAAATAAATAAACTGATCAAGGAGGAATTTGGCCGATTGTATTTATATATTATATTCGTTGTGGCTGGTATAGGTTTTTGAATGGTTAATGGACTGTTATAATACGACTAGATGAACTTCAAAATATTAAATGTATGTGCAATGTGTGCGTCGCCGGACGGTTTGTGGCGGACTGCGTCGCCGGCGGCGCTGCCCCCTCGATGAAACGAGTTGGTCTCAATACACTACCAAAAAAAATCATCCATCAGTTACACGTATGATGTGGAAGTCTTCTAGTATAGCCGGTAGAGGCAACGAGGAGGTAGAGACAGAGACCATGGGGTAAACCTCTTTGTTGCACTGTTAACGGGTGTCTGGCGTTCACAGCCTCACACTGGCCAGTCGCGAGTGTGTAACAGCTGGTTTATATTGATACATCTGCTGACTTCAAATTCGAAGGAAGCTATTGCTGACTTCAGACTGGCATCGTCTAAATTTATTTGAAGTCACTACACTGTGCTACCGAGCCTGACTGTCTTCAATATTCCAAATTGAATATTTTGAAGTCAGTCCCCTCCCCAAGTCAATAGCTGAATCAATGCAAATCAGTCCTTATTTCTTTTTTATTCCTGGTGTTCGATGCAGATCAAACGATCAGCCGATTTCGCGTTTACTTGGCGTGGGCGAGGGAATCTGCATGCCGCGTACTCATTTGCAACCTAGCATATCTAATCGCGAAATAAATACGATGTAACCAAAAATATCGTGTTTCCATTCACATCGAGTGGCGTCCCTTACGGCTGCTGTGTATGGCAGACAGGCTGGCGGCGTCAGTTGTTTCATTGTTTCTAGGGCTGCCTGTCATTGAAGCGGAGCGAGGCTGCAGAATGGAGAGAATTTTTTTTTTATTGCAGGAGTTCAGCAGACAGGCAGACGGCCCACTTAGTGGAATGCGGTTACCATCGCCTATGGACATTTGCAACACCAAAGGTGCTACAAATGCGCTGCTGCTCTCTTAAAGGAGACTGGAACCTGGTCACTAATGCCGGAACACAATACAAGTTTGTTATGGCGGCATACTCTAGACCAGGGGTGGTCGCCATCCAGTCGAGCAAATACTCTACCACCTGGCTGTGGGTTGTTTAGTCGCCTCTTACGACAGGCCGCCGGGCCGCAGGAAATTGTATTCTTTCTCCGTTCCTGCACGGATAAATATATAAATAAATAACGGAGAATTGTTAACCAATAGGATTGGGTTCCTGTCCATAGGAGCAATTTTTATGCAATCATGTTCGTTAACATTTCTCCGTTTCTCCGCCTCGCTCCGCTTCAATGGACAGGCGGCCTTACGACAGAACGCCCGGACGCATAAATTAGTATTCTTTTTACGGATAATAAATGTTAGCCATTACGTTTTTTATTGTTGAAGCACAGCAGACAGGCTGAGGGCCCAATTGTGATGGAAAGTGGTTACCTCTGCCCATGGACATTAGCAATACCAGAGATGCTGCCAATTCGCTGTTGGTCTTGAAGAAGAAACTGGAACCTGGTCACTGATGCCAGAACACAACTCAAAGTTGTTATGGTGGCATATACTAGACGAGAGGTGGTAGCCATCCAGTCTGGCAAACGCGCTCCCACCTGGCTGTGGGTTGTTTTCTCGCCTCTTACGATAGGCCACCCGGCCGCAGGAATTGATATTCTTTTTCCGTTCCTGCACGGAGCAAAAACATAGCAGGCTTCAATTGATGATGAATGTGCTTCGCCCAGATGGCAGCCTGATGTACGAGCGCGTGCTGTCCCGCGCCGAGCTGGAGGCGAGACGCGCCGAGGCCGCGCCGGCGCCCTCGCTCAAGCGGCGCGCCTACGACGACATCAACGGGCTCGACAGTCAGTACTCACCAAACACTATTCTTCATTAAAAATACGTTTCAACGTTTTTCAGCGCGGTGGTTTATTTGATTCTTACTATTCCGACGTTTCGGCCACTTTTCAGTAGTCGTGATCGCGGAAGCGTCGAAATAAAAATCAAATAAAATACCGCCGCTTAAAACCGTTCAAGCGTAGTTTAGTACACTAGTCGCGAAAACTTAAGCAAATATCAACTAATATTTAATAAGATTATGTGAATGTGGGTTCTTTTGTTACGCTTCCACGTCTTAATTATTCCACCGACCATCATGACATTTCACATACACGTCGTTAGGAGCACATAAAACATACATACACAGACACTGGACTGAACATGGGCATTGATTACTTTTCATCCAATAATAAAAACTATTTTCGCCGTTTGAGTCATGTCTTGGTGTCCGGTGGGGTGCAGTGCCAGCAGGGCGCGGAGCGAAGCCACTAACAGGCTAAAAGCCGACAGAAGCGGACGAGTAGGCCAGCCGGCATTTGTATTATCTATCAGACAGTGGGCTCGAAGCCATTTAATTATTACACTGGCCCACAAAAAAAGTAGTCTCTACTTAAAAGACCAGACCCATATATTCTTATATATTTCAATAGGCTGACGCTGAATTGACGACCTCTGTGGTTGAGCGGGCTAAGTCTTACCGGCCGAACTCCCTGGAACGCATAGGCTCCGGGTTCGATTCATTCCATTCCATTTTAAATTATTCTCAGAAAAATTCCCGCGGGATTCCCAGATTAAAATGTAGCGCAGATTTTAAGTGTAAACATTTGCTGTCGATTAGCGAAATCCGCATCGAAATCGGCCCAGTAGTTTATACGTGAATCACGAACAAATAAACAAGAAATCTAAAAAAATTGCATCGTGTAATGTATGTCATGTATATAAATTGCGGGTAGTTTGTATTTTATCCAATGACATACATTACATTGGGCCATTGGCGGAGGGCAGCGACCCGCTTGCTGACGATTTGACAGCAGTAATACAAACTACCCGCAATTTATATACAAGACATACATTACACATTGTTTATATAGTCTATTCCAGGTGTTTTATTTTTTTAATACAATGTACAGACACGGCATGTTTAGAATTTTATAATATTATAGATGTGGCATAATGATTTTTTGAAGTAAACCGACGTTATAAAGTTATATGTGTTCGTCTATTAGAAATACATATTTTATTTTACAATATAATAAAAATGAAAATCTTTTTTTCTGCATCCTTGGATCACAGCAGCGGGACCTGCTGGTATGTAAAATGTTATGAAAATGTATGCGAAATTATAAAAGCAAAATTGTTATTCAAGTGAACTTGATTTTTTTTTCATACAAGATATTCATTGTGTCTTGTCCGGTGTCGATTATGACCATGGAAATTAACATTTGTTTAAATACTAATGTATTTTTCAAATTGAATCATTTGTTTCGAAACGTCTTTCAAGCAATTAAAGTAAATAAAAAAAGTCCCATCAAATCATATGAAAATATATTTTTAGTTATTACTTTAAATCTTGAAATTGCTTTCTCCATCCACAAACGGACTATAATAATAGTGTTGTAACTGTACATATAGAGAATACATCTCTACGTCTATTAAATATTTGTACTCCTGTTTCAAGGGGTCGGTCTAGGCTCTAGCACGAATTGAGCCATAGGTTCTCACATAGTGTTGCTTCCAGACATGTGACTTATCTAAGATACAAGTATCTGATATGCAAAATACGTATTTTCATCTTGTATACATATTTTTTAAAGATGTATTTTGTATTTTAATTTTCATTCGTCAAGTATCTCAGTATTTTGTAAATACTTTGTTTCCTAAAATACTTTTAAGTCATAATTATCTATGCATTGTTTTACATTTACTATACTATCTTATAGTGTAGATAAAATTAAACGCATCTTTTAAATTTAACCTTAACCATATAAACTGTATCCAGGTTTTTCTTTAACTGATTGTGAAAATCGCTTAAAAATCCGTTGCGTGATTTAAGAAGAGTTTGCGGATATACAGAGAACCAGAGACGGAAAGCAACTTTGTTTTTTACTATACTTGAGTTTTCCCTGCGGCTATAACCCTAGTAGGCATTATTTTACTTACATAAAACTATAAAGGATTTGTATATATCGCGAGCGATGCCACGGGCAAAAGTTCCAATTAAAAATTTTTACATATAAACCTTTCTTGAAATATTATCTAACCGATGCATGATGGTGAAAACTGCTTAAAAATTCGTTGCGTGGTTAGCGGGTATGCAGACAGACACATACGGAAGGCGACTTTGTTTTATACTATGTAAAGATAAAGATGTGTCATGTGCCTAATTCGTGTATAATGAGAATGGCAGACATGTCGGCAGGGTGCGGCGCGGGCGTGGCGCTGGGCGCGGCGGCGGGCGCGGCCGAGGCGGGGCTGGCGCCGCCGCCGGCCAAGCGGCCCAACAAGCACCCGGCGCCGATGCAGCGGCCCTCGCGCGAGCAGTTCGCCGCTATGTGCGCGAAGGCGCAGGCCACCGGGCAACCGCTGCCGCCGCACGTCTTTGCACACGTGAGTAATTCATACATTCCTAGGGTTTTTAGCGGAAACTGAAAGGGGACTTTGTGCTGTGATATTTTATTTTGTAAAAAAGTGGTAAATTTACTCTAAAATGAACACAATTTTTGAGTAGTAATTATATTTGAGTCCCGCTCTGCTGTTGTAGTTTGGTTGTTTCAAGGTAAACACGCAAGTCTGATGAATATGTATTTTATCGAGTTCAAAGATGTTAGCGCACGTTGGAGTGTATTTGAGAACTGATTTGATACAATATAAAGTAATGTAATGATGATAAGTGCTGACACGCGAGATTTGTACGGTTGTGTTTTTGTGAAAAATGTGAACTGTGTAGTCAAATATGGCCTTTCGAGTTGTCACAAGAACTTCATTAAATGACATCAGTTGATAACCTACAATTCAGTTGAGCTATACGTAGACTTAAGAAAATTAAAGAAATATGTAATCTAAGATCGTGTCTTAAAGGACCAGTTGCCAAGCCATAAACCCAAATAAAAACAATTCAGTGGGGGCGCTAGGCGTCGGCAGCTGTCAACGGCCTCGTGCCTAAAAAAGTCTAACAATGTTATTGAAGGTTTAGTTTTTCGTATATATTTTCGCATGCGGCATTAGTGTTTGATGCAGGCATGTAGAGGAATCTAGCAACTGGCTTCAGAAGCACGATGAGCCAAGAGTATGTGCATTATCAGTTTTATTAATTAAAGGGGAAATGCGTGGTAACTATGACATGACCTTGAGGAAATTCAGAGAGTCTAATAGCCGAAGAAAATGCTTATTTTCATTTTATGCCATTTTTGTAGTCAACATTCAATGACCAATAAAACTAATATACCTACTCATATGTCAGTCTCATTCTTTTTTTTATGTGTTTAGGCTACAATCGACGCCGTATAACGGAGTTCTTATGAAAACTCGAAAGGCCACATTTGACTATACAGTTCACATTTCTCACAAAAACACATAATTACTACTCAAAAACTATCAATATCCTACAACTATTGTTCATTTTAGAGTGATTTTACACATTTTTAAAAGATAAAACTGCACAGCAGAAGGTCCCCTTACAGTTCCCGCCAAAAACTCCTCAGTCTCATTCTATTTCTGACTGTAAAATTGAGGAGGCCTCACAAAGCTTATCTGACGTCTACTTGGTGTAGTACCTCTACTGACAGCCGCACAAAAGTAAAATAATAACTGCATTTTACACTTAACATTGTCGAAATTCATTTCTCATTTTGACTCTGGTCATCCCATTTGAAGGATAAAAATGTATGACTTAAATTTTCGAATTGAAATGCTGTAATGTTTATTGTTATATACAGTGCAAAAACATGATAAAAACTGCTTTTTCACTCAAGGGAAGTGTTATTCTAAAGGAGTTTATACATTTTGTCTAAGAATCGGCTAACTTCTTTATATAAAACTAAATGGAAAGAGTCGAATATTAATGTTTTTCGAATTTTATAAAAACTATAATAGTATGTTGTTCTGCTCAGGTAAATGGCAAACCGACAAACATTAGCGGCCGCGGCGGTCGCAGACACGTAATCTCGTGGATGGATGCGCCTGACGACCTCTACTTTAGGGCGACCGAAAACGCCAAGTAAGTGTGCGCATTCATTACATTATCTATAATCGGTTGGGGGAGGGGGAGGGGGGTTGTTTACATATTATGTGTTCATTTCAATGGTTTATGTATTTTTATTTTATACTAAGATATGCCCGCGACTTCCTCCACACTTGACTTTAAATTCACGCGGGATTCTTGGGACACAAAGTATTGCAGCATTTCAAAAATAATGTAAGCTATCGTTTTGATGGAATGGTTTTTTGATGAATTTTCATGGTGTCGGAATAAGCTAATTTTTATGCAGACGAAAAACTAAAAACCGGTCTCGGGAAAATTACCGGGATAAAGAGTAGCGCAGGTTTTAAGTCTAAGACTTTGCTGTCGATCAGCGAAAACCGCGTCGAAATTGGTCCAGTAGTTTTTACGTGAATCTCAAATAAACAAGATCTAAAAAAATTGCACCGTGTTCTCCATCGTTTACATAGTCTATTCCAGTTGTTTTTTTTTATAGTTTTAATGTATATATATAATATTATAGATTCAGTCATCGATATTTTTCCGAGGCTACTCGTTTGCAATTTGCCAAT
Organism: Dendrolimus kikuchii; assembly: GCA_019925095.2. NCBI lineage: Eukaryota > Metazoa > Arthropoda > Insecta > Lepidoptera > Lasiocampidae > Dendrolimus > Dendrolimus kikuchii. The sequence goes on from CM034405.1 coordinate 6,536,306, forward strand.
TAAAATAATTATTCTTTCAGAAAAAGAACCTATTCTGATTTATTTATTACCTGAAAAAGTAGAGACTCCGAAGCTAGTTAGCAAAAAAATATCCAATTTGTAGTTGTTTGACAGTAATAGTAATGTGTCGTATGTTGCGTGTGCACAGGGCCGCCCGGCGGACCCTGAGCTGTGGCGAGCTGCGGCGCGGCGCGCGTGCCCCCTGGCGGGCGATGCGCGGCGGTATTTCGGGGGCGCACGGCGGCGTGGGCGCCGGCGGCATGGGGGGCGCGAGCGCCAAGGGTGGCGTCGGGGGCGCGGGGGGCGCGCCGCTGCAGCTGGTGATCCTCGACTGACAGGAGCCGCCGCGCGCCCCTCCCCCGCACCCGCCCCCGCCCACGCCGCACCCCTACACCATGGAGGCGCTGCTCGGGTGACCGGCCTGTACATTCGCCGTGTAAATAGAGACCGCCGCGGGCCCCCGGCGCCCGGCGCCCGCCGCCCCAAGCGGCGCCCCGGGCGCCTGACGCCCGGCGTACGCCGAACGCCGCCAACGAACGTTGTATTTTTTTGGTAAACGAATCGCCGAGGACGATGGATTCTGTAGATAATATTTTAAAAACTATATTGTTCTTATGTGGTTTGATCTGGCGTCGCGAGAAATAATGTATTTGATACATAAAACGATATGTAAGTCTATTTCATTCGGAGATTCATTGTAGGATAATTTACAATTTTTTTCATAAATAAAGCACAAATTGAAATACTGTCTCGTTTTATTTTCACGATATTCATGATTTTATGTAAATAACTATTATTATAGTTGGTCTGAAAGAAAGTGTCGGGGTGAAGGTAAGGAAAGGAATGCTCCGGTGGTTCGGGCATGTGGAAAGAATGCATGATGAAAGAATGACTAAACAGATATACAATGCAAAAGTGGATGGATGCAGAAGTCGTGGAAGGCCACGACACACCTTCCATGACCAAATTGATCGTGTACTAGCAGAAGGTGATGTCAGGAGCCTTAAGAACAGACGAGCGTGCATGACAAGAGTTATGAATGTCAAAGAAGCAAGTGAGGTGTGTAAGAATGGGCCTAAATGGCGCTCTGTTGTTCGTGCCTACCCCGCAAGGGAACTGGCGTGAAGTTATATATGTATGTAACTATTATTATATATTAGTATTGCGACCCAGCAATCTCTCCTTTTAAATAAACATGTTTTGTTTAGTTTTATTCATTAGTTTAGATTATTAAACTAAACTTCTGGCAAACAGACAAACGACACACGTAATGTAAAGTGGTTACCGTCACTTATAGATGTTTGCAACACCAGAGGCCTTATTCTCACACGCCTTTCGTCGTTCGTTTTCGTCCGATCAGCCCGAAACGCTCCATGAAATTTTAGATAAAAGAAAGAAAGAAAAAGATTTATTTAAAACTATAATAATAACACTAAAATAAATGTAACATACAATTCAAAATGTACTTAAATATACAAGAAAAAACTAGTAAAAACCTAAAATAAAAACGAAGAACGAGAGACGTTTGAGAGTAAGCGGGTGGAATGCCAATGTGTATGTTGTCAGCCTTTAGGAAAGTGTAGAGGGAGGGGTTGGGATATAAGAGATTGGTTAGAAGGATGACAGGAAGAATAGGATATAGAATAGTTAGGGATGGGTTCATCGCACGAAACACGATTAACTTGACTACTCGAGGCTAACCGTTACATTCTGTGAGTCAAATTAAGTCGACTATTGAAAATAAACTTTAAGATATTCAATATTTGGCTGTCGTGGTCTGTAGTGTTTTAAGTAATAAAACGTCTAAAAGCGAGTGAAGAACATGGCCATATTATTCAAACGAAATAAAAGGTTTGCATAGTACGTCCATGGCGTAGAAAGAGTTGTGGCGCCACATAGTTATATAGGATTTAAGAGCTTTACAGAATGACTCATTATTCACAGGGCGAACACGTGAAAATCCTTAAAATTTTGGATTTTATATGACCATCAAGATATTATCAAATAAGAATACAGTTTAGATCCTAAAATACGTATATTTCACAGTAAGAACCATTTAGTTTATAATAAACCTAGCGAGATTGTGCACTGACAAAAAAAATCATTTAAGGATTTAACTTTCACGAGTTTGTACACTAACCGCGTTATAGTTGTCAGTTTTCAATCTAACTACATATTAATGTACGCTGCGCTATCTACATAATGATAATATGAACCCGCCAGATTGTGAATAAACGGACCAAATAACAATTCGCCTGCGGAATTGTCACTGCCCCTAATTGGTCATGTTATAGGCACGTGTTCGTGAATTAGTACACTGTTATAAGTGTTATATGCAAATCAAAGTAGTAAGCGCTTCTAGCCATGAAACAAGAGATTACAATAAATAAAACAAACAGTTGGCACTTCTTGATAAGACTTATAATCAAGTGAATATATGGATAAAATAGTTTCTAGCAGCCTCCCGACGCTGCCGCGGTACAGCAAGGTGCGCTCTTTGATTTAAAGCTAAATTTAGTGGTGATTAGCTCATTGTGTCATTTGTTTGCAATTTCACGGTAGGGCACGGAAAATTGTAAACTTACAAAAAAGAAAAATATTATGAACTTTATGATCCATTAATAACCCACCAACAGTTTATCAGTTTATAATCCGGCTAGTTACAATATAAACTAGCAGTTCTTGAATAAACATGAAAGTTAATATTAATTTCCAAATATGAATATAAAGTAAATATTTTAATTCATTACGTTTGGACTACTATTGTATAATAGTGTTTCATTGTACGATTACAGTCCAAAAACAATGATTATAAGATCTTTAGAAATAAAAGAATCCTTTTTGAAAAAGTTATATTTATTCGAGTACATAACTACATCTTAATATAAATGAATAATAACTATTCTTTTCCGCATGATAAATATGATTTTAAGTGGATTTCGAGACACCTACATGGGATCTCAACTCGAAAACTATCACATACTCCATTCGAAGTGAGTGTCATAAATCTTCGCATATAAAAATATTTTTCGATTTAATTATTATCTGTGGTAAACAATGCTGTAGGGAGTAATCTGCATTTTCTATTTGATAAATATCTTAAAAAGGGTGTATATTTGTTGAAAATTTCACTAGTATACATACTGTGTACCAGGAATCAACAGGTTGCATTCCAATGCCTATTTTTAAAATAACCAAACTGAAAGCAAAATTCTATCGGCCTTATTAATAGAGTTAGAGTAAGTTTGAAAGCTTCTTTATGGTTCTTAAAGAAGCGTTTAACTCTCCATGAATAAGGCTGAATAAGGTATTTAACTCAGATATAAAAAGGGATTTCATAAATTTTTCTTATTTACTTTTCATGTATAAAATAAAACTATCTGCAGACATAATTACTTGTAGTTACTAGTTAAAATTTTGTTCCATACTTGAAAAGCAAAAATAAAAAACACGTGCGCATTCTCTCATTTTATGTCGATAAAAATGTGTGCCTTACATTGTGGATGTAGGAGTTAATACGCTATGTAAATTTTTAGATTGACGTTTTAATGCGCATCGACTGTCTCAGTGTGCATTGACCCTAAGAATGTTTAATGAATTTCTCATTGTTATAAGAACACAAGAAACAAGACAAGGGCAATCCGGTGCAAATATCGTAACCGCTCCCTCACTCCTGTATTCTATAACTCCAGATCACTACGGCCTAGACTTTCTTTAATATCATAAAGTGACAAATATTTCAGAATAATTTGTTGATTCACTTTACATTAGACATGAGTATCCTAGTGAAATTATCTTACTTTCCATGGCACAATAGTGTACTCATACAGTTATTTTTTAAAACTTACATACATATGTAAAATAAATAATTATATTAGAGAAGAAAAATACTAGGAATTCCAATCGTACCACAAAAAGACATACAGAGTTACACTTCTTTTGCCCTATCATACATTTGTGGAGGACACCACGAGACGATCTTTTCATGCAGATGGATAGATAGAAAATCTTTTTTTTGGCAATCAGTCAAATATTGGCTGTCGTAATATGATTATTAATAATTTCATACTTAAATAGATGGCCACTTACATAGAATAAATAAACACTAGCAAAGTGAAGCTAACCATCAAAGCGATATTAAAGGAGTCCAAGTATTTTTCTTCCATGTTATTAATCATCTTTTTGTTGAACATTACATAGTATAAAATTTGTAATTCATTGTTAATGACATTAAGCTGATATTACACGGTTCAGCCAAACAAGTTAGTTAAAAAGCGCATAGTGAAAGTACATTGAGTAACTCAATTCTATCTTTATATGGAGCACTTTGCTTCATCCAAATTGAAAGACACAAGTGAACCAGCTTTATTGAATAAAGTACCACTTATATGTTCGAATTTATATTAAATCAATATACTGAATTTATATTAAATCGGTAATGGAAGAAGTATACATTAATACATGATTTATCACTAATAGTGACTTTGTACAATCCAAACAAAGGTCTAATTGATCGTGCCTAAGGAATAAATAGGAATAATTGAATTTCTTGTCATATAAGAATATACTATATACATATGAGAATACACTAAATCGAGTATATGAAACCCACAATAACTGTCACATGAAATTCATATACTCAAATAAATTAATTCATTAAGCACACTCATTCATAATTTCATTTTTACACAAAACGTTAATTAATTGGACGCCGTTAAACGATATTGTGTCAATCCACACATTTAAATTTGTATGTAACATGTAAACTAAAACCGACATTCATTTCTGTCTTTGGATGAATCAAGCAAAATGATCCATTTAAGCATAAACTTGAATCATACTATGTCATTGAATACTGCCATGTCTTTTCATTACAACCTTACAACCAAATTGATTCAATTTGGTTGATCTGTCTAACATCGGCAGTATGGAACATGTGGGTTACTCTTAAATGTAATATTGTAATCAGCACAATCGTGTTAAGTAGATACCTAACACGATTGTACATGTATCAGAAACAGATGTTTTTGATACTAAAATAATTTAAATCTGATATCTTTGTATTGTAATAGAAATACGAGCTTAGTGACGTATAGAAGTCGTTGGCATCAAATTCACATTAGTGATTTTGTGAGTCGACACAATTGCTTAACAGCGTCTATGCGAAAAATAAAAAATACAGTTTTCTCCCGCGGAAACCACAGCATTGGAACAATGCCGTTCACTAAACGTACTCAAGAGTTAATTGAGCAGGACATATTACAGCTACATTTACACTAAGTCAACTTCACTTGCGGACAACACATTTGTTACAAATAGGCCATTGATACACAACAATTTTATACAATTCCATTAATGATATTATTACATCAGAAGTCAGTCCCATACTGTCGTTCGTATGACCTCCCTCCCTTATGATACATAACCCACTTCTCTCGTAACTAGTTTGCTGAATATCTACCAATACAATATAACTTCGGGTCGTCCATAACTTCATTCCACAATGTGACAGACTCCCGACACCGTCGTCGTAAAATACTCGTTATAAAAAATACTGTACAATTACAATAATTATTTGAAGGTAATAAACTTTAAATCCTAAGTGGTTAATGCTCTGATAAATTCTACTCCGTCAGCCTATCATCATTACACCATTCACAATTCTATATACAATGTCGTCTATTTTCAATATCTGATACGTAAACACACATTTGATCCCAAAACTGTAGTCTTTACCTCGTTATATTTTCTAAATTAAATAATGAGATCGAACATCAAACATTATGGAATTTTGCAATATGAAACAGGAACCTAATTTTTTTCGTCTATTTGTTTTTTTATTTATTTCTAAAGTATTAGTTCAATAATATATGTGTGTGCATAAATACAGGAGTACCTATATTTAAACAATATTTTTAGTTTTGTAAATTTGGACGAAACCAGATTTATGTTAATATTTTCGATTCATAAATAATGTTCATAATATCTTTATTTATTCAAGGCACTGATTGTCAACAATTGATAACTGTTTTTTTTGTTTAATTAGGTCTTCTTAGCATCTTAGCCTAAATACCTAATAGCCAATATTAAAATATTCAACTTGCAGTACAAATATTTCATATGAAAATACACACATGACTCTGCATACATACATCTATATAGGTACTAAAATATAGTTTTAGTGTAATATACATTAGCTTGTAAATAGATTCCCGGACAAGTGTTTCTTATCGGAAAACCGCAATCTATACAAAAATATCTTTGCTTCTTTGCAAAACATATTCACTTCGGATATCATATAAAATTACATAAGTAATCGCGTCATCTCAATTAAAACGCTGATTAGGTGGGATGAACTTTTTGGACTTTTGACATGCGCCAATGAAGGGTATCATGGAATGTAGACAGGGCAGCCGTCTCGCGGCACCATCCTTATTACCACAAGTTTATCGTTCGATATTGTCTTTCAGATTTATATCTGTGCATACATATAAACGCTGGGCTGTACGCTACGTAGGCCTGAAAAGTTTAGATCACGACAAGAGCACGCACTGTGCGACATCGTGTTCTTGTTTGTGTGTGCAGTCTCACGTGCCAGACTCGCGCCAGCGCCGATCGTCTCGTTCAGTGCTTCGACAGATTCAGAGGCAAATCTGCAAAAGAAAACGGGCTTATTAGTAGAGTTTAAAACAAAATTAAAGTTAATGGCTCGTGCATTAAATAGGTACACACCTGATGTAGGTTCATCCTTGGGTATGTGATCAGCGACGAGCGGCAGCGGGAGAGGTGCCCACGGACTGGGCGGCACCGCATAGTGCATCCAAAGCGGGGCCGGCGCGCGGTATAGATGCGGGGGCATGTACGGGTACGGGTATACGTAGGGCACGTCGCGGGGCCACTCGTCGCGCGAAGGCGAGCCGCGGTACGGCGTGGGCCCCAGCCCGCCGCTCACCGGCGGCCACTGGCGCGCGCCGTACGGCGACGGTGGCGCTGCATAGGGCTGCCGGTACCTCGCGAGCTCGTGCGGCGGCGTTGGCGAGTCACGAGCCAGGCCGCTCTGTCCCGGGGAGCTCATTAGATTCGAGTATCGGTACCGGTAGTTGTCGGGACTGGGGCTCAGGTCTGGCGAGTTGATGCTACACGGTGATTCTGTTTTGATCGACGGGGGGTACGAGTGCGGGGACCGCTTTGCCTCTGGCGAAGGCCGTGTGGGGCTTTCGTCCGGCATACTGAGCAATGAGTGTATGCTATAGCTGCTCACGTTTTTACTCACAGGTGTCTCTTTACGTAATGCATTACCGTTGTGCGACCTCGTGGGCGTCTCGACAGGTGGTTTCGGTGCCGTATGGCTTGGCCCCGGCGACGGTGGGTAAGATGCCGTACTCAAAGCTGGAACGGTCTTCGCGCGTCTCTTGGTACTTTGATCCTCGAGACTGACACGTTCGAGCTCTCTCAGGATTCTTTTTCTCGGCGATACCATCATATGTTCTTGCCGACAATTGGCTAATTTGGCGTTGATAGGAGCTGGCAGTGATGGAAGTCTGTCGTGAAGTTTGTTTATGATCCTCGTCAGATCCTTTCGCCTTAAGGCCGACCTCGTCTTCTTGTACACTCTTAACTTACGATACTGATACGGTTTCTTTAGTTTCATATGATAATATTTTTCTCGATCGTAATCGGCCCACGCGTCGTCGGCGTGCGTTTTAGCTCTAATGATGCCGTCGACAACATCCTCCCCCCGGCTGGTGGCTACATCTGGGGAACCGACATCGCCGTTTCTCTTGTCGCACACGCCGTTAGCGAGGCACCGCCTGACTAGGGCGCCGTTGAGCTGCCCGTCGAGGAGACCCGCGTCGTACGGCCGCCTGCGCTTCGAGCGGCTGGCGGCGTCAATGGCGGCGATGGTGAGTGTGCTGGGTCGGCAGTAATACATGGCTAGCTCTTTGGAGACATTCTTCCTGGGCGCGGTCTGCTTCCAGCAGTGGTCGCGTTGCCAGGGTGAAGACTGCACAGAGCTGTTGTCGTCGGAGACGCTGAGTGAGGCGGAGGGCGGCGGCGGACCCGCGGGCGGCGTAGCTGGCGCCGCGGCGGGTGGCCAAAAAGTCTTGCGCGGCACCGATACCCACCCTGGCCGCTCGCCCTCGCGTACGCACCCACGCACCAACTCCAAGATGAATTTTCCATCTATAAATATAGAAAAAGAATAAAATCAAGTGACAATTAAAAAACAACTTAAAAAGTACTAGCTGTGCCTGCGACATCGTGCTCGTGGAGTTTTCTTTCGCGGAATCCTAATTTTAGAAGTAAGCTAAGTTACTCCTTATAATATCAGCTAGCTGCCAGTGATAGTCCCGTCAAAATCGGTCCAGTTTTTTCAGTGATTAGCGGGAATATCCAGATAGACAAACAAAAAATCAAAAAAATTGCATTTTCGAACTTCCTCGTCCAAATTATCCTATATCAATTCTATTATTAAATTACATGGTAAGATTAATCAAAAAAATATTACAATTATATCATTTATCATAGATTACAAATTATATTACTTTTATTTATATATTTTTATTATACAAATATTGGTTACCCCTACAGATTTATGCATATGAAGAGATTTATGAAAGTAGATGAAGCAAGTGGAAGCATGGTACCTAGAGAGAGAGAAAGCAGGCATGATAGTATGTGTGTTAGTTTCTTTATTAACTTTTTTGTTCATTACATAACTAAGCAATATAATATAATATAATATAATATATATATATATATATATATATATATATATATATATATATATGTATATGTATACATATATATATATATATGTATGTGTATATATATATATATGTATGTATGTATATGTATATATATATATATATATATATATATATATATATGTGTGTGTGTGTGTGTATGTATGTATGTAACATAAACTTTTAAGGTAACATTTTGGAAGTAAAAATAAAAACATCATTTGTTATTAGTATTTACATTACTATGAACATTACTGATTCAATTTTAAATTTGTTCAGTGTCCTTCATGGTATGAACATAAACTAGAATAATTTAGTACAATATTAATAAAATTATAATTAAATAAATTAAAAAAAGTCTAATGAATACTTCAAAATAATGCAAGTAAACAAGGTGTTTTGAATATATGAAGTCTTAATGCTTGCAATGTCAAATGGTTCCACAGCTTTTAGGGATTTCTGACATTTCATCTTATAATACATATTTACTTTGAATGCCTGTCCTTTACCTGTTTATAACTTTGATATCAAACAATTTTCAGTAACATTTAGAAAGTAATACATTTCTTATTGGTTTCCAGCCCTGGATGTTGTGCGCCCTTATTTTTATACATTCTCCAGGTCGGGGTGGCATTAGCACTTCACATGTGAAGTGCTCAATGCTACACAGCATTTAGGGATACTGACTAATACCACTGTCAGATCCTTGAACGTCCCTTGTCCGGGCTGTGGGCTCGCTCGCGCATTCACCTCTAGCCCGGAAGAACGACGGCCGGCTCTTTAAGGGCTGGTCACACCATTTGTTAGCCGGAGAGCTGGGTTTCTCCGCCAGCTCATCGGCAACATCGGGTCTCACCGCGAGGTGAGAGAGGGCGCGCAAATCAGCGCGAGTGCCTCCTCTCCGGCCTTTATGTGCGGGCGGATCCGGTTTCCCCACAGGTTGCCCCCATGGCCGTAGCCTACGGCGGCTGGAGGTCGTCTTCGACGACCCTCTGTGGTGGGTCTGACTTCGCGGTCTGCTCACTCTCTCGGTCCGCCGCCTCTTTTACAGACATTACAGTCTCGCAGGAGGCGGTTGTATCCCACGCCTCGGTGTTCCCGACCATGGCCTTCATGGCACTGCTCATCCCAGGTTAGACACACCAGGAGACAGGGACATGACAATTGACAGTGTAATCGCATAACACACATAAAAACCATACAGCAGAATTGAGAACCTTCTCTTTTGGAAGTCGGTTAAAAATACTCAGAGATACAATATCAATAGTGGTACTCAAGGGATCAGATAAAAATTTCAAATTACCAAGAATTCCAAATAACAGAAGTTTATAACCAAGTGGGAGAGGGAGGGAAAAAAATCATAAACAACAGTTTGATCAAAATTCATGACTTATTATTTTAAACATGTGTACAATTATTCACAAAATGTTCATTTTGAAAAAGAAGTCCATTATTTTCTGTTGAGTGAGAGACTTCAGTCTATCATTGTCCAATAAATTTTCAAGTGAGAGCTAAGAAGAAATCATCACTTGTGTCCGTTCTGAGGGTGTAGAATAGTAGGGTAGTGCTTCAAATTATAGAGTCGGGAAGACGGGACTTCAAATTATTGCATGTTGACGGGCAAGATACTATTCCTTCAACTTCAAACTACCGAGAGGAATTAATCGAGAGATTCAAATTAATGAGTGTCAAATATTGAGAATAGACTGCATTAGCTAGCATTGGTTTGGAGGACAGAATATGGAAATCAGTTACTGTTTTTTTTAATTTAAGGCAATTGTAGACTACTTCTTACATCACTAAAGACAAGAATGAATGTAGCAAATATGTTGACAAACATAAATAAGTTAATGGACTCTATCAGTTTAAAAGGTCACTTTAATTTTCTTTGAAAATAAGTTTGCCAAGTATATTAATATAATTACCAGATACTTTGGTTAAGGCATCTATGTCTCTTTCTAATGCTGCGAACTCAAGTAATGATAGAAGGCATGCACCACTTAAGCAATTTTCTAATTTAATATGCAAAATTCATTATAATTATCATATGCAGATGGTAAGGAAAACTCCATGAGGAAATTAGCACACTAAAATTACTGGTATATGAGGTTTCCACCGATCCATCTTGGACATCTGTTACAAGTGTTTCTTTTTGTCCTTAAAAATAACAAGGCTGGAAACCACCAGTAATATCTATATAATCTTGTCTGATATTTTATTTTATTTTATTCTATTCAGAAAACTTACAGTTTACAACTAAATGATTTTTTTTAAAACTATAACCAGTTAACAGTTTTCACATGTAGTTACCTATATCACTTGCATATATAACAATAATAAAGAAAGTATGAAGAAAAAATAAGATACATTAGACATGCGACCCTTATTATTGTAATAAAGGTCTTACTAAAAAGTTCTTGACTTCTTATCATTAAATAAATCTAAATCATGCCAAGCAGCTAAGACATTGTAATTTGTAGATTTGCAAAGTAAGAATTCGCCCTGTAATTACTAAATATAAGAGAGATAGCCAGCCCTATAGGGTTTCAAAATAATCTTGCTGGCACTTTAAAAAAAAAAAATTGGTAAGGGGTAAGATGCGTCTATTTTAGACTGTGCTATTTTACTTAGCTTCACAATGCTATTCTGCTATTTGTAGCCTTTCATGTAATGGTAAAATATGATGCCTGAGACATCTAGTTTCATGATTGCTGTTGCTTAACTTGCATTTGAATTCTTAATATTTTAGGAATCTATGTTGTATGGATTATTTTCTTTTTACATATACATCATACATAGGACAATACCTGCGAAGCATACTATAAAAGACTATGCACCAAAGAACAATATAAAATCTTTAATAGCTTTGTATAGATAATTGGGGACATACTCTCTTGATAAATCCTAGTGTTTTATTTACTTTTTGGTAATGTGGTCTATATATTTATCATAAAACAATTTAGAATCCTGAATGACTCCAAGATCACATATTTTGTCAACTTCTTTAAGACTTATATTATTGATACTGTAGCAATGCTGGATGAAATTTGATTTAGAAGTAAAAGTAATTTTGTGACACTTAGATATATTAAGATATAATTTGTTAGCTATATAAGTATTGTTCAAATTGATTAAGGTTATATTGTAATAAATCGCAATATAGTATTACAAGTAAATCAAAATACTTTTTTGACAATGTACAAATTAGCAGACAATAACAAGAGTAGAAAACACAAGGTATAGTTAATTTTTTTCTAGTAAAATAAGTGTTTTTTTTTAATAAATTGTTTCTTATAGTAAGGCAACAACTGAAAACAAGATTTTCAGTTACTACTTTCATTTAAAAATTGCAAAGAAATACAGTGGATAAAATAATCTAAAGATAGTAGTAGTATATAGAGAATTTCAAAAACAAGAAACACAAATTATTTTAAATATATATGCGAGTTTTATATATAACAAGATAATATGGTATCATTGTGTTTGTATAAGATATCATATAACAGGCCACTTGCTGGCTTGCTGCAAATTGTTTACTCATTATAATATTACAGAAAGCCCTTACATTAGTATGTTGATAGCCATGTCAATATTTAATAATGTTTGAGTTGCAACAAGTATCTTCAAAACAGGTGTCCTATTGCTTACATTATAAATAGCTATAGCAGCAGATTTTATCAATATCACTCTTACCTTTTATAGATTGAAAAGTTTTTATATAATATTGTAATTTTTTATGAGAACAGAATTATGCATTTATTAAGTATCAAAATGAACAATAAACTTTTTTTAGAAATACACATAGTAGTGGCAGTTGTCACACATTCCATTAGCTTTAGGCAATCATCTAGTATACAGCAGCTATTTCATTCCCAATCCCGTCATCAGCCCAATATACTAAAAATGAACTAATGTGCAGGTTTTGTCTTAAGTTATGTTTTTGTAAGGGCTGATTTTTCAATCATCAGATAAAACTTATTCATAGAATAAGGGGGAAAATCAAAATGACAGTTGCATGAATAAAACACTATATATTGTGTTTAATAAAAGTCTTAATATTCACATAGGTATATACTTTATTGTCTTTAACAACTTAACTGGCCACATCCAAGTATCACAGAATAGTTGTGACCTACCCGCTTTACATATAATTAAATATATGACACAGTTCAATTGTTTCAATTTTATCTGATGATAGAAAATCCAGCCCTAAATCTTGCAAAATTGACATTACTTGTATGTAGTTTCTTTATAAACAATAGTAAAACAAATAATTGAATAGTGAGACATTGGAATCAGCTGCTAATTGTTTACCTGCTGCTATACTGACAAAACATTCTTAATAGGAGCTAAATGGGATTTAGGACAGGTGGAATAATTTCTTAATGTTGTACACATATACATTTATGATACTATTTAAATTGTAAATGGAAAATCTAAAAGATAAACTACTATAACCTACATTTGCAAACATTTCAATGAGAGTATTTAGTCCTTATATTGTTAATCATGAAGCAAAGACATAATCCTCATTCTTTACTTAACCTAAATTAAGGGTAAAGTAATTTTGGCTATAGATTTACAAATTAAATAAATGGATACCTACTAGATGGAAAGGTAGAAAAGAAATCAATTACTCTTGGTTATTAGGATGAAAAAAAATTGTACATATACACAGAAATAAATTTGTTTCATGGCTTAAGGTCCCTCCTTATAAATTGTTTTATAAATAATCACTTAAAATTTAATTATTATATATACCCTTCCCTCTGTCCACTTTCTCCTATTCACTTATGTGATGTTATATGAAACAATTATATTAATTTACTAGTCTAAGAAGAAAGAACGAGCCTGAAATCATTGTTTTTAGAACTGTGGTTTTTAGAACATTAAGAATAATTATTAATTTTATTTTCTTTTAAGTTATCCTTAAGAGAAATAAGAGAATAATTACATTATTTATAAAGTAAATTATTTTTATATAAAAAAATTGTGTTAGAATTGTTAATTGTTCACAACATTAAATTACAATATTTTTAAATTTAGATTATGCATTTAGAAAATATTCTTATGTATCATGAAATGTTAAATAAAGATTTTCACAAAATGATGTAACACAAATACATATGTTACTGGAATTCTGTTTCCACTCAGTGACCATGCCATCTTTCGAAACCCACAACAATAGTAACCTGCTCAAACAATTGCCATCACCTTGCTCAAGTGTATCTACATAGGTTTATCAGAGCATGAATGACTTTCCACTTATTCTTAACACATTATACCAACCAATGGGTGCCACACACTACACAGCTGGCACATAACATTACGAAAACAAGACTAAGATTCAAACAGAACCCACCTTTGAAGAACTTGAGCCTTCCACCAGTTGAATTGAGAGCAGAACTGTGCACAGGAGCATCGTCACCTACACCCTTACTACTGTTCCCATTTACGCCATGTCTTCTGTCTACTTCCTCTGTCATTTTGGTACATGTTGTCAGAATTGTGTTTGTTCCTTCCTGTATATGCATTTCATGTCTGACCGCTCATACAGCACATGAGCAACACCCTAGTTCGTATCCTCGCTCCATGTCGCGCACAGGCACACCGATCGCGACACATTAAACACTTTTACGCGAACTACACACAGTGTTTCCGTGAGAGTCCTCATCCTAGGGCCACCTGCGGACTAGGAACTCCACCGAATCTTCCATATAAACACATTACATACACAGTGACTACTTTTTTCAATCAACTGTCCGAATGATTCCGAGGGCACTTTAACTAGTTTCTGCCCGAACTATAATAAAATAGAATCACGACGCCGGATTCCCAATTATCATTGGGCCCACGACACAACCCAATAAAAAGCTGATCGTTTTTCAGCACATAGTTCATTCACACCCAGCATCCATTTTGATTCGTTCAAAAAATCAAATATGATCGTTCTTTTGACCACAAATAAACTTGAAAAGTTGAAATCGGAATGGCTCGAATGCGTTGTTAAAAACGTTTTGTTTCGATTTTTGTAAGTTGTATTATAATATAGTTTAATTTAAAAATTAATAAAATTCAAGTCTAGCTGAAGCCAAGGATTGTTAAATATTTTATTAGTGACACTAATACCAGGTATTATTTAAAAAATAATTTCTTTATTGAAATAGTTTGCTGATTTTCGTTCTTAAGAAGTGGAAAAAGTTAAAGGCAGAAAATATTAGTATTGAACAATCTATTATATCAAATCTCCAATCTTGTCGTATGCCGATACCTAACAAACAGTGGCTTTTATTAGGTAAATAAAAGACATGCAGAGTGTGGGCCAAGCTTTATATTTAAATTTGGTATGACATGTGATAACAAAACGCTGAATTAAAACCTCTCGGATCAAAGTAGACCCATAGAAATATCTCTTTCTATCAAAGGGTAAAACTCGAGATAGCCTATTTAAACAGATTATTAACCATTCATTGAGATATTTGTTTTTATTTATTTTTTATGTTTATGGCTTGGCAGCTAGGCCTTTAAGCCAGATCTTAGTTTACAATCAGGGAGTTCCATTTGTAGCTCACAACGCCCAAAATGCTCAGTTAGCCGTTCCACAAGCCGACCGCGGTCGTTGTAGTCGTGGCGAAAACGTCATCATTTTCGATCACACAACGCTCACAATGACCCACCCTCACAATAGCCGTTCCACTTGGGTTTACGTTTGTAACGCGGGCAAGCAAGTGGAACGGGATAAATCGCAGTCGTGAACGTGGTCGTTGTGAGTCCCTGGCGGAACGTAGCCATAATAGTTTCTTCATTTTCTTAGCCTATTTGTAGCACAGCTGAACTGTAGGTAATCAGCTAGTGCCATTCAACGGAGTTCTTGTGACAACTCAAAAGGCCACATTTGACTATACAGTTCACATTTCTCACACAACACATAATTACTACTCAAAAACTATCAGTATCCTACAACTATTGTTCATTTTAGAGCTTCGATCAACAATAGTAACTATTGTTGATCGAAGTTTTAGAGTAATTTTACACATTTTTAGAAAATAAAACTGCACAGCACAACATGTCCTTTCAGTTCCCGCCAAAAACTCCCGGATATTTATGATTATTGACAAAAACACATGACATGTAATATTTATTATGATAAACTTAATATAACACACGAAACGATTTTATTGAAAATATTTAAATTTACCTAACTTAGAATTATTCTATACTACTATTAATAATTATAATTCATATTATTAAACAGTGTTGGGAAAACATATAATATAAAAAAGTGATGTGATCTGGGCTACCATTGTCTACGCTCGAAATTTTATGTTCCGCCATGTTAAAAATATAAAAAATCAAAGATATTTGAAATGTAAAAAATACAGATATCTCTTTCATTTTAAATGTGAAAAAAAGTTATAGCAAAAACCTGTAATCTGTATTCCGACTGTCAAAGTTTTGCAGTTTGCTTTGCATGTTTAAGGATGTCACATTGAATTAAAGAAAAAGTGATTACTTAATAATCATATATTTTTGTTTCCATGTAAATCGATTTGTAAGAAAACGATTTTTGCAGAAATAATCGATTTTTGTACATAAAACTATAAACAATGTATTAGTATGTTATAATTTAAAATAATAAATATAGAAATAACTAAAACAACGACCTTTAGATTATGAATACAGATTCGAATTATTGATACAAATTTTCACTACTATTAAACTTCTATTACAGTTAAAATAAAACACGATAAAAATAAGAAATAAAACGAAAATGTTTGCTCTCAAAACTAAAATACAAAACATATAACTCGTTAAAGCCAAAGTGTTTTACCGTTAGAAGACATTTTTATTCATCATCATCCGAGCGTTAAATCCCGGTTGCGTTCGGAGCGTTCTCTCCGACGCCCAGTGTCCGCTTTTCTACTTTTTGTACTCCACTTCGCGCGGTCTTCAGCATCCCTCGTTTTGAGACCGTTGGTACGCATGCCATCCTTTACAACGTCAAGCCAACATTTCTTAGGCCTTCCACTTCGACCGAATCCTAGAGGAGGCGGCATGGCTAGACGTTTGTTCCCCACATAATTAGCCGTAAAACGTGGCCGTACCAATGTAAGCGACACTCTTGCAGTTTATCTGCTATGTAACGGAAATAAAGACTGCTGCGGATACAGGTGTTCCTGACCCAGTCTTTCCGCGTCACTCCACACATCCATCGCAGCATATTCATCTCCGTGACACGCAGTTCTTGCTTGTGTCGCTCAAGTACAGGCCACGCTTCACTGCCATACAAAAGGATAGGTCTGATGATGGATTTATAGACCTGTCCTTTTAATTTAACCGGCATTTTGGGGTCACAAATGACACCTGTCACCTCACGCCACTTGGCCCAAGCTGCTGTGAAACGGGCCTTGACGTTGTGGTCGATATCCCCGGATGCACTAAGTACAGATCCCAAGTACTTAAACTGATCCGTGCGCTCGACTGTATCTTCGCCTATGCGCATTGATGTGGGATCTGTAATGTTGCAGGCCAAGTACTCAGTCTTCGCCACATTTAGACGCCACGTTAGAAGACATTTTATTATTAACCAACAATTATTTTCACACTTCAAAGAAAGAAATAATACCAACTTATTTTATATAAGTACATACAGATAGTACCGTTCTTCAATCGATCTGTTATAAAATCGAATTTAATAAACAAATAATGGTTAAAGAAAAATCGATACTTTTTTAACATCCCTACATTTTAACAAGCGTTTCTGAATGTATCCTGGCTTAAAGGTGTAGTCGCCAAGCCACAAACATAAAAAACATCAATTCTGTATACTGTATCATCTATGCGTTTCTCTTTCTAGATTCGGGTTCAACCTCATTTTGTTTTGTTAATTTTTTAATTATGAGTGAGTTTTGATTACATATTAATCTATATAATATCGGTCTTGTGAAGCAGGAAGAATTAAGTTCACAATTACTCTTAAGATATAACAAAATGACTGCATCAGAAGTATCGTTTAATCGAAAAATAATATCTGAAGATCTATCGAATGTTGAATTTGATACAAGCGAAGATGTGGAAGTCATTCCAACATTCGATTCTATGGGCTTACGCGACGAACTGTTACGAGGAATTTACACATACGGTAAGGAAATTGCATAAATTCAGTACAAAACATCACGTTTTACATACTTTAACGCGCCAATGCCGAGGTGACTAACACGTAAACAATACTACAACTTTCACATTTTCAGGATTCGAGAAGCCGTCGGCTATTCAACAGAGGAGTATTCTGCCAATAGTAAAGGGGCGAGATGTTATTGCCCAAGCTCAGTCTGGTACCGGCAAAACTGCAACTTTCTCAATTTCCATTCTTCAGTCTTTGGATACTACTCTAAGGGAGACTCAAGTGCTAATATTGTCTCCAACACGCGAGTTGGCTACTCAAATTCAGAAAGTTATACTTGCACTGGGTGACTTCATGAATGTACAATGCCATGCATGTATTGGAGGTACAAATCTTGGTGAAGATATAAGGAAACTAGATTATGGACAACATGTAGTTTCTGGCACACCTGGTCGAGTGTTTGGTAAATGTTTTCAGAGTATTATATAATATGTTTTATTTAAAATTAAGGTAAATCTATAGATGCTTGATACACACATTTTAAGTAATGGGGTGGTGGAGTTGGGAGGAGGGGAGGCATACTTACCCCTACTACAACCCCCTATGATCTGGAGATCTTGAAATATTATTTTTTTAATAAACATAACCTCACCTCACAGACGAGTGTGCATGACAAGAGTTATGAATGTCAAAGAAGCAAGTGAGGTGTGTAAGAATAAGCCTAAATGGCGCTCTGTTGTCCGTGCCTACCCCGCAAGGGAACTGGCGTGAAGTTATGTATGTATGTATAACCTCACTTATTTTTTCTCTAATATTGCACTTATTATATCATATCATAGGTCCAAAGAATCCTTTTAAAGTCGAAAAGAAAGCCAAAAATCAACAGAAAAAGAACCAAAATTACCAGAAATAAGTGTAAGTCATCAAAAATATAAGAAAAAACAACAGAGCACATTCACATCCTCTACAAGAGTAATGAGAATATTCAAAGTAGCGACTAATAAAGATGAAATTATAAATCTTTTTTTTTAATATAATCTCATTTATTTATTTTTAACCTATACTTAAAAAAAATTGAATTGTCCTGCAATGTATTTAAAAATTGTTATAATTAATATATACACAAAATCTCTTGATTTTGTACAAAATAGTGTTTTCAATCTTTTGTGTTTGTTTGTACAAAGTTATTATGGCTTGTAAAATGGAAAAAGGTGTTTCTAAAATTTGAAGGAATGGTCCTTCAAATCTAGTGTAACTATAGAGTTTCACTAGATAAACTAAAAAGTTACTAAAAGTTAGTAACTTATCTATAGCAATTAAATTTAAAATTTTGTTGCGATTCATTTTGCCACTTGTCCGTTGAAGTTTCACTTCTACGATGTGTCCCAGCACACATTTCGATTTTTCGCAGATTTACTGCAAATTATGATTTAGTTAGGTTAGGTACATTTTAATGAATGCATTTTTTATTTAAACATATTTTATCAAACAAAAAAACTGAATTCGATCTGGAACAAAAAAATGCATCCTCCATAGTCTACTCTAAAATTATCCCACCTCTCATCATGTCTAGGCTAAATTTATGCCGCCCCTCCATGCGGCCGTAACACTTGTTCGTGACAGAAAAATCCTAAGACCCCCCCACCCCGTGTATATAGAAGTTTCACTTCAAAAATTGAGTATGTATTATTTATGATTTGTAAGACAACTCCCGAATAAGAAACGATGTCCCTAACGAGAGTTTGACATCACTTCTAAATACAACTTATTAATTTTCCAGATATGATCCGAAGACGTGTTCTTCGTACGAGATCAATTAAGATGCTAGTCCTTGATGAAGCTGATGAGATGTTGAACAAAGGTTTTAAGGAGCAGATCTATGATGTCTATCGGTACTTACCACCGGCAACACAGGTGGTGCTCATTTCTGCAACACTGCCTCATGAAATCCTGGAAATGACATCCAAGTTTATGACAGACCCTATTAGAATACTGGTCAAACGGTATGTATAATTTGATTATCAGTTTATTGCCCAACTTTTTTTGTTACTTAGACTTTTATACTGCATGAAGTGTGATTAAAAAGGTTACCAATGACAAGTGTATCCAGTTTTAACAAAATATACAAACTAATTTATTTCAAGAAAATGATGTTTAAAGTTGCAGTTGTAATTACATATTCATATTTCAACACGCTAAGATGTTATGAATGCCAGTTTGCACTCTTTATTTTATAGCATTGGGACATGTTTAAGTTATTTCTGTATTTATTTAGGATGTTCTAATAATTGAAAATAAATTCTTAAAGTGATGCTCTTTAAACACTACAGATTTTCTACTCAAATGTTATACATTTATATATATTTATATTGATATAACTGAAATGTTATATATTTATATTTCATTACTGATATTCTTGGTGTTAGAAAATTATACCTTTTATATATTGCTTGGAAAGAACATAAATAGAGTGATCATGATGAATATCTCAATATAGATAGAAGAAACTTTAGAATGCTAACTTATATTCCAACAACTGCTTTTCCTTCTTGTCAGTGCGAACAACAATTTGAGCTCATATATTATAAAAGAATACATTACAAACTATGACCCATAAACTACTACTACTACTGTAACTGTAAAATCGCTGTTTAAAAATTGTTAAAATTTAAAATATTGATGACATGGAAACATTGAGTAATTCATAATTAATACTCGATGCACATATTTAAAAACGGAACCAAACAAACAGACACACACACACGCACGCGCCACGCACACACACACACACGCACGCACACGCGCGCGCACGCACACACATGCACACGCGCGCGCGCGCGCGCGCGCGCACACACACACACACACACACACACACACGCACGCACACGCGCTCACACACACACACGCACACGCTCACACACACACACGCACACGCGCTCACGCACACACATACACACGCGCTCACACACACAAACACACACACACACGCGCACACACACAGGCGCGCACGCAGAGAGAGAGACGCACAACGCTCGAATGCTTTTTCTTTGTAATAGGTTTATAATTTAACAATATTTCTTAAAGTAATAGAGACCTACATTTATAACTTTAATGTTTTATTATAGCTTAGCTCAAAATCTATCCATCTAGTTAAGAAATAATAAGGGTCCTAGGGTAGTTTTTGTAGTAATTTACATAATTTGTTGATTTACAATTCAATATTATATTTTAATAGGTATGAATTTGCTAACCTTTCTTTCTAATGTTAAACAATAGACTATATTGTTGTTCTCAGATTAAGCCTATTTTTTTATCTGTGAGACCAAAACTTTGACAGATATTACTTGTATTGTGTGCATAGAGAATATCTCAATAAAAAATATAAATTGGCTGCCATAGAAAAGACATGGGTTGGACACCAGTGTATAATGCGTTTATATTTAACAATTGTAGTTTTACAAGCACTTAAAATACCACAAGTCCCTGATACAGATTGTAGATCTTTCAGAAATATAAGTGTTTTTAATTATATTGATTGTTCTTTTTCTCTTTACCCACAGTGATGAGTTGACATTAGAAGGTATTAAGCAGTTCTTTGTAGCCGTAGAACGTGAGGAGTGGAAGTTTGATACCCTCTGTGACCTTTACGACACATTGACCATCACACAAGCTGTGATATTCTGCAACACAAAGCGAAAGGTGGACTGGCTGACCCAGAAAATGCAGGAGGCAAACTTCACAGTCAGCTCTATGCATGGCGACATGCCACAGAAAGAGAGAGATAATATTATGAAGGAGTTTAGATCGGGACAGAGGTAGAAATATTGAATATTTCTGTTATTCTTACTTTAGGACAACTAATTCTTATTCCGTCAGGTGGTCCGTCTACTTGTTTGCTGAACTCATGCTATAAAAAAAAATGCAATATTTTATATTTTTAAATAATGATCTAAAATAAAATATTAACTAATTAATATAAAATTTTGATGTATACCACACCACAGTAAGGCCGACCACGGCCCTTTACTTAAGAAAAAAATTAAAGTAGTTTAAATAAATATGTGGAGAACTGTTAGACAGGTGTTTATGAATACTAATAATATTTTTAGCGACTTTATTTAAGCCTGGTTGTTCTTCAGGACTTAAAGTAATCATATTCCTGCACAGTCAAACAAAGTCTGCACCCTCTACTAACTTGAGCTAGGGGTGTACTGTTTTTAAAAAAATTCAAGCATTTTACAATATTGTTGAGTAGTTTTTGTGGCATGGAATATTTTCAATTTAATATTTTTGTAGGATTCTTTATGAAAAACAGTGGATGTTTGTCATCGCCTCTGTGGAACCGATTTTTTCAATATGTAATTTTGATAATAAGGAGAGATATCAATGCCAAATATATCTATGATTATAATTATAGTAAATAAATTATGATTGCTTCAAACGCTGAAATTGCAGTTTGAGTTTGGTGAAAACACTTATATTTTTCTGTGCAGTTTTTTTTTTTAATGTAACATATTTATTAATAATCAAAAATAAGTATAGAATATTGACTCTGTCGACACACAGTGTTGCTAGAAGAAAGCATAGTAAATATTTGCCTCTTTACACTATCTATGGTCTAAGACTTACCCATTTGTCCTTGGTTTTATACCTTTCTCTTTCACTCACCAGCATGACATCTCTTTCCTTGATATGATAGATGTCAGATATCTGTCAATTCATATGCATTGTAAAATTTTGCCGGTAAAACATTGCAAAATTTGTAAATTATTTCAAAGTGTTAAAACTATTCAATATTAATAGAATTTTGAAGTGTTGACAACACAGTGCCAAGAAAATAATATAGTACTTCATTATAACACTTACCATTCGTCTTTTAATTGTGTTATAATAAGTACAAACTACGACAAGTAAGTGTTCCAAGTGGAATGTGCAACATTCGAAATCTTTAAGCCTTTGGTGATTTCTTTTATTACGAGCACATCGAGTGAAACCAATTACGATAAATTATCGTCGTTTCTCAAGTTCGGACGAAGGGGGAAGTATTTTGCTTTATTCTACTGAACATGAGATGTAAGTACAATTACGAGTTTTCAAACAGGATTGAACTTGTTTTAAAACCTAACTGAAAATCTCAGTAGGGGAAATAAAACACCGAGGTTAGTAAACCGGTTGTTTACTTAAGCTAACCAAGAGTTAGTGTCAAAAATTAAATTGATTTTTAATTAATATGATTGAAAGGACATTTATCACAAACTTGTCTTGCTAATAGTGTTGTACTAAGACATAACATTTGTCATTTCACTGTAAAAGAAGACCACTTATCGGTGCAGAACCATTGTGGACAAATTTGTTTTTTATAATATTCTAGAACAATGACAATTTCTGAACAAAGGCTATAGCTGGATAAACATCCAGCTGCTGCTGGCTGAAGTTGAACAGCTTCTTTAATTCAGTGATAAAACACTGGGGTGTGTATAGATAGTCGGCCCATTTATTTATTATTTGAGATATAAAGATAACTTTGGGTGGTTATAGCCTTCTAACCTATATTAAAGAAAGTTTGGATCTGTTCATGGTACATAGATGTGCCATGTGACTATAACCCACCTGAACATTGGTCTTGTAAACGAAGGCTTGTAAATTAAGTCCTCACAGGAGGCACCACAACTGATTTTCACCAAAGCCTAGTAATTTTTACATTACTTATTGACAGGATTAATAAAGTCAGTGGGACCAATGTCCCATAATTAAATATTAGAGACTACATTGCAAATTATTTGTAGTCAAGACTATATTTTTGCCCTGATGTTGTACAACTTATTAAAGCATCATTGAGTGGCTTACAAGGGTGATTAAAATTTAAAGACAAGTACGTACTTTAAGTTAAAAAGTAACACATCTAATGTCTTGTATGACAAGTGATCTAAGCCTTACTAATTATACAGCCAAGCCTATAAATCTTAGTGTAAATTGTTTAGACTACACAATACACATAATGAGAAAAGAGATAGTTCACCTATTAAAAGTAGTGAATATAACAGACTCCATCCAAAGAGCTGCATTCAGATGGTTTTTGATAAAGAAGTCAGATGTTGATTTCTGCCCTCTTGGACCTCAGAGGTCTTAATTCATATGTAATATATTGTAAAACATTTTATATTACAAATAAAGAGATTAATTAAAGTTAAGACACATTGGTTAGTGACAACAAACATTCAACAGGCATATTTTCACTTACCAATAGCTAAACCTCATCCGGACATTCCTCCGAGTGGTTTATAGCAAGATTTTCAGCAAACATTTAGTTACACATTACAATAAGTAATTGTATTAATTACATATAAGAGAGCAGGGGTTAAAACAACAGCTTATCATCTTACTATTATAATAACATAAGAGATAGTTTGATTAATCTTAAGACAGCAAAGTAGTGGTCTATTTGTATACTAATTTTAAACCTTATTTATACAAACTTATAATATCATAAGTGTCTATGCTATGAGACTGTGACATTCTGTAAGATGATAAGAAGTATCTCAATTGATGTTTAAAGACTGGAAACTCCCCTCTTTATTGCTCTTGCTTTGTGGCTTAACATTTGGCACAAAAATATTTGCTATTATAGCAAATTGGATTGCAGAAATCCTATAGACACCATATCCAGTTACTCTAGAATCAGTCAGGACGGAAGGTCCTTGATTCTCAAGTTGCAGAAACTCTGAGAATGTTCGATACGAGGATGGCATATAAGTTATCAAAAAGTCTATCTTACAATTGCCATCATGTGAGCATTAAATCTCAGGTGTGATCAAATTATTTGCTCCAATGTCTAAGGTCTGTTTTCCTATTGTTATAACTGTCTGGGACACCAGGCGAGGCAGAGTGAAATTGTCCTAAAAACCATAACTAAAAATAACATTTCTGATTTCAAACATGTGGAATAGATATATTACTACTCCTAAAGGGGTTATGACTAAATTGAGATTTTGCATACTATGCAATTTTAAAGAATTGGCTTCACAATCACTATGCAAATGTTCCTAAAATTATTCAAACAGAGCAGGCCAAGAGGGAATATCTAACCCTACTGTTTAGCAAGACCTGAAATAAAGTTGGTCAAAGGAGAGCAGGGCTCAGAACCAGTACTCAAATAGCTGTATTATTCAGTCTTTTGACCTCAAATTCAGGTTGAGGTGCTCAGCTAAACAGGATTTGCTCACTGATTGGAAAGTGGGCCTGTAACCAATTTCTTGGAGTTCAAAGAGGAACGAGATGTATACTATGTTTGTAAGAATAAATAGTCAGTGTATGACTCAAAGAGGTGCATATTGTACATACATGGTGAGAAAAGGACGTAATCCCTTTACCTAAAAAAGTAAATAAATAAAGATGCTTACCATATTGTTGAATCTCACAGAACAATGGAGCATAACTCTCTTTCTCTGCCACTTAGCTCTCGGGGAAGCTAAACTGAACGAGAAGCCAGATGCCAAATGGTCCTAAAGTTCTGAAGTGGCTTCTTCTGCTCCAGGCCATGAAGGCTATGTTCAAAATTTGGAGCGTCCAAGGCATGAACTTATTTTCATCAAAGTATGTGATGAATGGCCCCAGACAGGTGTGCTCATTTTTCTACAATGTATTCGGTAGAAATGAGACTTTCGGCTGGGCTTGGCAATTTTCCCCACCCAGCCTAATAGAATACTGTCTTACTTGAACCAGGTTAAAGGAAATTTCCTTTTATTAATACCAGAATAGACCAAGGGCTTTCGGAGGCCAAACTTGAAAGCAAAGATTATTAACAATTCTCATTTAAGACAGGAGGAAGATCTCAGTAGATGGACAGACAGACAGATTGCCCCTTTTTGCTTAAAAAGTTAGAGTTTGAATGATCAAGTCTCTTACTGAATCACAAATGGCAAGACTTATCAAAGTAGTTGGCAGACACCTACTTAATAATACTTACAACTACAATTACTATATATCTACAATAGACATTGCCAAAAATAAATTTTAAAAGGCTATCATATATTACTAGTTCTTAAGTTTTTTGAAATGGTGTAAATTAAAGTGTTTTCTATCTATCATATAATAACATTATCAGAGATGTAAGATGATCATCAAATACTTAAGACCATTTCACTTGTCAAACCAGAAATTTAAAATGCTATTTGTCTAGAATATTAGCATTTCTATTTGACAAAATTAAAATAAATAAATAAAATTATATATATATAAGTATATATAATTTCATATTAGTAGCTGGATAGTCACTACTATTACTTGCCTCAGGCTGTAGAATCTATGATCTGTTGACACCAGGGCATCCCCAGACAATCAAAACAATCGGCTGGTAGCCACAACTTTGTGTAATAACAAGATTATAAATAAAATAATAAGCAGTCTAGCTGGATGTTACGGAAACACCGAAATTATTGTTTTGTCCTGTAACACACATTAAACATTTTATAACAGTATCTGAGAGGTCAAAAAGCCTAGATAGAGAATGAGTACAAGTTTATACATTTCTATCATTATCTTCAAAGATAAAAATTGCTTAAAGAACCATAATTACTGTTTTCAGAGACATTGTATATAATATTTTTTGTAAATATACAATATAGTACTCTATAAAAAAAGGGGGGGGGGGGAGAGAGATTAATACTACTCTACATATATATCTATTAGCTAGATGTTGATACAAGATGTTAGTTATAAAATGACCAGTACAAGAGATATTAGAGGAATCTTATAAGTATTGAAACATACAGATGTTTCTATTAATGATATCAGACCTAGTCAAGATTAGCTATAAACTAATTTTAGTTATTATTAAGGCTCTTTAGTTATGTTTACCTTTAGGTTTTCCATTTTTAATGGAAGATTCATAAGATAAGTTCTTTACCAAGGAACCTTGAGATCTTATCATCTAATCAACATTTTCTTTAAAATAATAATTGATTTCAGATAGGAGGATTATTATTTTTTCTTTCTTTATTGTACACAAAGTAGTTACATATAAAACTACAGAGAGTGGTGATGTACCAAAACAAGATTAACAACTCCAAAGAGAGTTTTCTTCCAGCAAACCTAGGGAGACAGGGAGAGACTATTATCCATATAATAATATAAATCAATATTGTTGGAAATTGATAAATTGTGAGGTTATTAGTATTAATTTTTTTTTATTTTTCTTCACAGACAAATTAAAATTCTTAAAGTAAATCGGATATACTTTGAGAAATATTTTAAATCTCTAATCATCATATGCATTGTATTACTTGTGTTTTCACCAGCAGATAACAAACAGGTCTTCTAGCAACACTGTGTGTCGACAGAGACACATAATATAACTGTTTTGCATTCCAACAAAACAGGTATTATGTGTTGACTGAGACACACAGTGTTGCAGCAAGTTTCTTGCTGGTGTGTGGAAGACTATATGAATTGACAGATATCTGACATCTATCATATCAAGGAAAGAGATGTCATGCTGGTGAGTGAAAGAGAAAGGTATAAAACCAAGGACAAATGGGTAAGTCTTAGACCATAGATAGTGTAAAGAGGCAAATATTTACTATGCTTTCTTCTAGCAACACTGTGTGTCTCAGTCAACACATAATACCTGTTTTGTTGGAATGCAAAGAATTATAATGTGACATATTGTTGCAGCCGTGTCTTGATAACAACTGACGTGTGGGCCAGAGGTATTGATGTCCAGCAGGTCTCACTTGTGATTAACTACGACTTGCCGAACAATCGTGAGTTGTACATCCACAGGATTGGCAGATCGGGTCGTTTCGGTCGCAAAGGTGTCGCCATCAACTTCGTCAAATCAGATGACATCAGGATTTTGAGGGACATTGAACAGTACTACTCCACTCAGATTGACGAGATGCCAATGAATGTGGCAGATTTGATATAATTTGGTTTTATAATATTGAGGTTGTTGCTAAGAAAGTTTTTACAGGACATGTGTTATTGAATAAATTTAATGCAAATATTTTAATTACAGTATGCATAATAATACTGCTTCATCTGAAATATGTTAAAGTTATTAACTGTGGCCAAATGCGTCTTATTTATAGCATCAATAAATGCTGTTAACAAATAGCTACATTAATGTATATACATACATCATCTGTCAATACATAACATCATTAATGGTGTGGGTTCATGTGGCATAATTTTACAGATATAGACCATTTCCCGCAGATATGGCGATGGGTTTAATGCTATACTCGAGATGCGAGATTATTAATGACGTTAAATATTAACATATACATGTATATACCTACACTAATGTGGCTATACGTTAACGGCTATATTTTTTAACGCTTTAAATACGACATATTCGGACACAGCCTAAATCTTTAACACCAATGCAGACGAAGTCGTATTATTACAATATTAATACCAATATCGCATCACAAATCATGCATTAAAATACAGATTTATTTTTCACATTCTTTGCAACAATTTTAGTTCGCTTGAAGCACACTTGTACTAACGCCTGAAGGGTAACAGGCGTGACAATCACTTATTTACTCATTTAAGTTTGCGCACGATTTGTTTGCTATTACAGTAAAGTAGAACTCGACAATCTCAAATAGCTGTTATTTTTGTAACTCAGTGTTATACTGCAGAACACGTGGTGAACGGAATTAAAAGCACATTTTAAAGCTTTGTAAACTTGTAAAACATAGATAAACTAATTATTAGAATTATTGTCATACAATAAAAGTCTTCTATTTGGAATTTCTTTTTATTTATATCGCGGACGACAAAGCATTTCCTTTATTTGTATAAGATTGTTACAATCACTTTACTCAGGAACTACTCTAATTAGGTATATGGTTTGTATAATGATAATCTCCTTTAAATGTTATTCCATAAAGGCTACTTTCCACATAAGGCACACTACAACACGCACGAACGTGATTTTTGCCGTTCTACTTGTTGTAGGCGTCACAATCGTAAAGTGCAACGGATTATTCGACCCAGCTCTTGACATAGGTAGTTGTGAGTGCTGCATGAACGATAATCATGACGTCACTAGTGACAATAACGACTGTGGTCGGTATGTGGAACGGTTAAAGGAATATTTTGGGCGTTGTGAGTTAAGAGGATCGCGCCCAAAATGACGGGGAAATCGCGTAATATGCCTACGAAAAAATTAAGCGCCTGTAGAAAATGTAATAGCTACACGCGTATACAAGATTATTCCAAGAATTTAGGCGCACGGTTTTTTTTAATTAGGATTATGCTCGATAGCCCTGGGATCTGATCCACTCATCAGATTATGACTTGGTGATCATGGGGGACTACCTCAGGAGTATACACTTAATTACGTGTAAAGGAAACAATTTGAAAATTGGTTTACAATTGATAGAGATAACGTGTTACGAAGAAGTTGGCTAACAATTTTCGTGAGTTTCTCTAATTCCTTGGAACCCACTCATCAAATCCTGACATGGTGACGATGGAACCAATTCGGGATTATAATCTTTCGATTAAAAGAAAAGAATTGAAAATCGGTCAACAATTGACGGAGCAATCGAGTAACGAACACACAAAAAAAATATACAGACGAATTGAGAACTTCCTTCTTTTAGAAGTTTGTTCAAAAAGTAGAAAATGGGTTTGAACGAGATCAGTCAATGTGATTTGTGAGATCAGTTTTTTTATATGAACTTCTTTCGATTGAAAGTTACGGTCGTAGCTGAACGTGAACGTGTATGATCCGACAGGCACTTGATTGGTTTTTTTAGGTTCTGTATGATAGAGTGAACGTTACTCTTTTCTACGCAGTATCCATAGTAGTCTGTGTTTCTACGGAATCACTCAGTATGCGTGGTCCTACCCGCAGTTTACTACTTTAGGGTTCTTTGTGACAAAAATTGAAGATTGTTCACCTTTATGGAACCTTTTACTATGCTGGTCCGATAAGCACTTGACCAATTTTTAGGGTTCTGTGTAATGAAGACGGACATTCATTATCTTTACAGAACTTTATGGTGCACAATCAAAATTACCAGTTACCACTCTTTTTCCATGCCTTTACACCATTTTGATATTACAAAAGACAAAATAACGTGTTAATGCAACGCAGTGATGATAAAATCGACCAGAACGATAGACGCAGGACGCAGGACGCAGGTCACCGCATAAATAGAAGAAAACCTTCCTTTGACGTGGTAAAATCACGCAACAAGTTTCACGATAAGAATATTAATTAGGTGCTGTCCTCGACCCGCGCGAGATTTACAAATAACAGGAAATCGTGAAAATACACTCCGAGTTACTTACATTTATTTAAAAATTTGCTGACCCGGTGAACTTCGTACCGCCTATTTTCTGAATTCCTAAAAGACTGTTCCATGACACAAAAACAAAATCACCAAAATAGCTCCTGGTGATAAGGAGGATTCTAGAATCCGATCTCAGCGCCACCTACCGGTTCTAACTGTGAATCTAAACCATCCGGGAACCTACTCTAACACGCAAAAACAAAATCGGTCCAGGTGATTAGGAGCATTCTAGAACCCGATCTCAGCGCCACCTACCGGTTCCAATTATGGCTGTAAACCATCCCGGGACCCACTCAAACACACACAAAATTTCATCAAAATCGGATGTATAGTTTACGATTCTATAAAGGACATACAGACAGACATTTATGTTTATATATCAAGATTTAATTAATTAGGTTTTAATTTGTTTCTTTCTTTACTTCTCCCTTTTTCAATGATTTGGGGTCTACTCCTCAGTCCTAGTATATGTCCTCTGTCGTACAACAAATCTTCATGACATCATTCACACAATCTGTATATCATACTATTTTGTAAGTAATTTTCTAATTAAATCTCTACTGAACTGGAGCATTCGCTAGTGTCTGGGGTTTCCTTACTTACTTTTTTTCTCCACTAGGTATATACAGTTTTCGGCACCAGTCCTTATAAGACTATTATTAGTATGCACATGATACTACTATGGAACTTTTCCATGGTCCTGTGACAAATATCATCATGACATCCAGTCTTTACTACTTTTACTCTTACTAGGAGCTGGTGGAAGCGGTCTGGCTACATTATTCCCCACATAATTTTCCAGTTTCCATTAAAAAAATAACAATATTCCCATAACATCTCAATTGCTTATCATGTCATAGTCCGCTGAAACGAAGATACATTTCAAAGGACCCTACCTACCATCAGAAACCAAAGAAACAGTATAAGAATTTACAAACTTTATTTTAGACAAAAAATATTGTAACAATTAATTTTTCAAGCAAAAAATATACAATATACATCTTACACTTAAAATAATTTAACTGATTTATTAAATTAAAATATTTCCTATGCACATATTTCATTTTAATTCCAAAACCTTCGAAATTTAGTGTAAATTAATTACACATAAGCTCTTGGAATGTAATCTGATTGTAACAGATGGTTATCATCCGTATTGAATCTGTAGATATCACACATTGAAATCACCAGGGAAATAATCTTGAATATAGTTAATACAATATTACAACAAATAAAAAGTATTGAGGAGTCAAATGGATAATAACTATTCATAAGATTTTTTTGATAATTACAATAAGAAATTAAAACAAAATTAGACTCCTAATTAATAATACTTTTTACATAATTCCAAATAATTTTTAACAGCCCTTACTATGACATCATTGACTAAAGTGACTATTTTCTACACTTTTTTTAACTCAATATTAAAGAAAACATTTTTCATTTTATAGCATTGTTATTATTATATCCAATTATACCATGAATGCATGTATATAAAATATTTTATTGATACTTAACAAAAAATACCACAAAAATAAATAAAAATATCTAAAAATAATAATAATTCACAGGTAGATCAACTTCACTATTGTTTGGTCCATTGATGACATTATCCACCATAGCTTTATATAGTTAGTAAATTAAACATGGCAAATTATTCTAGGTATCCTACCTGATATCAAATTACATTACACATATAGTAGGTAGGATGGTAGATACACAATAGGATGCAAGACGATCCATTTGCTTCAGGTGGTGAATATGGTTTAATCAGACTCACATGCAATATGTACAATGGTAGAATGTGAACTACATGAATGCTTTAAGCAAAATGCTCACACATCTTGGTAAAAGTGTAACATTTTAAATAAAGAGTGTTCAAATAGTTGAAGTTTGTGCATTCACACTTGAATGATGCATATCTATATACAACGAACAGACATGGGATGCATGCATTGTGAAGGTGGCAAATAGGTTCTGTGAGCATTCTTCTTTCTCTCATAAATTTAGATGTAGGACTAGTGATTAAGAATTTTTACTACAGTTTGCTGTGTTGGAATTGTTAAAAAAATATCTCCCTTGACAACTAGGATATTAATTAGGTGGACTGACTTAATAATAATAATAATTATGTTATCAAACACTGACTAATATAAATAGTAAGTATAAACATTATAATTTAATTAATTTCATAATAACCCACCTTTCTTGAGGGTTGAGGTTCATTCATAGCATATTCCATACCTGACTTGTTTTTAAGGCACAAATTAAAAATATGAAATATTTAACTAAAAGAATGCTACTAATAATGAACTCTTTTAGTAACAATATAAGAGTGTCCATTAATTATATGAGGATTTAAAAAAAATTGGGTCCTCTTCTTTATTGGCAAATTATTTATTAGCTATAAAAATAATTTGCCAATAATTATTTTTTATAGCTGGACTACAGCCAACCCTAATGGAAAGTGGTTACCATCATCTATGCACATTTGCAGCATCAGAGATGTCACCAACATGCTAGCAGCCTGGAAGAAATGTTATGTACCATTTTTTCAAAACCCATATTGTAGCACTGTGGCAAAATCTCAGCTGGAGTTCATTTCAAATCCAGCAAGTTATTGCATGTTACTTCAAGATTTGTTCAAATGAGATTTACCCTAAAACATTGTCTATGTGTGCTCAGGACTATTTTAATAAAATGTTAATAATCTATGTTCTTAGTATACAATGATAAAATTTTCAAACTCATATGATTAATGAATGCTCTTAGGACACAAAATTGTTAAATATGAGACTATAATAATTACTAACAATTTTTTTATCTATTTCGAATGTTACATAGATTGGCAGAATTAATGGCAAAGTTGTTGGAATCACATCTAAACAAGATTCAAACTGAAGCTTTTATCTTATTTTGATTACAGGTTTCACCAAAAATACTTCTATGGATATTATTCAGAATACAATATATTGGACATACATATTTTTATTGTTATTATACATATATCTAGTATACCAGCATCATTTACTTTTTCCAAGATGAATGAATAGAGATATAAATTTTAACTTCAAATAATATAAGTTCTATGTTTTTATCTCAACCTTTTTTGTCACAAACATGATCATAATAAAAAACATTATTGTTTCTTCCATGAATAACAATATTCCAAACTACACATGAAATGATATATCAGATATCATATGTGAGCTATGTAATAATAGTAATCCAAAATGTCAAACTTTGAATTACAGCTCGGTCTCTGAGACTTGGTTAATATTCCAGCGCCTGTAGATAAATATGCCTATAACACCAACAAGCAAAGCTATGAGAATCTCCATAAGCTGATCCAAAAAGGTATTAGTAGGTTCAGACGATTCCAAAACCTGTGGTTCAACCTCAACTATAGGTTCCTCAGGAGGTACCGATTTCGGACTCTGTTCCTCTTCTGCTTTAAAAGCTATTTGATTCAAAACTGATTGCTCTTCTTCAGTGATGGGTTTAGCAGCAGTAGATGACAGTAGAGATGCTATTTCACCACATTGTGGACACACCCAGTTAACAGATTTCTTTGCAAGTAATTTACGTTCAGCAGGAGTGTATTCGAGGGATCCTATGGTACCCTCGGCAGGTGTCGGCATGAAGGCAATCAATGCCAGCAACGCTGTCCTGATCGACCAAGAAGGCTGCCAAGTTTCAGGATGATGACCAGATATTGACAAACAAATCTTTTTATTTACTTCGAACCTACCATTAGGCGTCAATAGTATAATGTGAGGTGGATGCATAGGATATTCTTTAGGCAATAATATTCTCCCGTGATATATACCTCCTTCAAATTCAGTCCCTTTTGGGCCTTGTACGGTAAAGTGCCATTCAAACAAATTATCCTCAAGAGGCCTTGCGCAATATTCTTCTGTGGCCTCGACCAATTCCAAGGCTTCCCTCATTAGGCGTTTAACACCAGGACATTTTGTGTTATATTTTTCACCCATTTCTGACATGTTTAGAACAGCCCGAAATACACGTATGCGGTTTCTTGCTGCAATAAATTACTAATGACGCAACGAATAGAAGTTCAGAACACGTTATCGATGTAATCACAGGAAAAATTGATAACAAATCAAATCACTCGTGTTTACATTGAAAAACGACTTATTTTTTGCTTTTATGGCGTGGCAACTAGGCCTTTAAGCCAGGCGCAATGGGGATTATTCAAAAAAAATTACCCTCTGATTTTATATTTTTATTATGTAAAATAGGGTATTTAAAGATACTAATTTGAATATTTTTGTGTTTTAAGAGTTAGTTTTTTTTTTAATTCGATTTTTAAACAAATTATCCGATGACGTCATTGGGGACAACTTTACATTAATTCCTTTGCCTATAAAAAGTAAATAATCATATTAATCTGTGCTACTATTTAAATGTTACTGTCATTATTCATTATGACACATCGTGATCATTTTAGTGTGGCCAGCTTAGCAATTTTATCGGTAGATTTATTTTATATATTTTGGTGTTCAACATTTATTATTTTCTAAAGTTACTGTTAAGTTATTTTAAGTGACCTTTAGTGAAAAATCAATATAATATAACTTAAACTGAATAATGTACAGTTAGACTGAATACCATGGATTGATAATCAGCCATAAATTACCTATTAGACACCATTGCGATGTCATTACTTTTCTTAATTTGTAATAAAGTATTCTTTCGGCGATTACAACAGATAAAGCTCATTCGACCACTAAAATACTTTGATTTGGTATCACATTTGGGTTATCATTTTTAATGTCTGATACGTAGACATAGTCTCATTATCCAATGATGTTGTCGATCCAGTTAAAATAAAAAGGTTGTATTGTCAGTTTCAATTGAGGGGGGGGGGGGGGTATTATTAGTCAGACCTTTAAAAAAAATATCAGTCGTTAGGACTGCACTTCAGAGATAAAAACTTGGTATCTGAGCGTGACGGTCGTGCGAATACTTATGGTTGCAAAATACATTTCACAAAATACATTTAGCTACCTTATTGATGGGCAGGGTTGGGCAGTATTTGAAATACTTGTAATTGAAATACGTAATTGAAATACAAATACGTATTTTGTATTTGTATTTCAATTACTTCTTAAAAATGTAATTTGTAATTAGTATTTCAAATACCTGACGCTGAGGTATTTTGTAATTAGTATTTCAAATACTTATGGTTGCAAAATACATTTCACAAAATACATTTAGCTACTTTATTGATGGATGTTCTTCAGAAAATAGCGCTCGATAGCTTTCATAAGCAAAATGGTGACCGCTAAATATTAGGTACGTTCTGCAGTACTGGCCATTTAAAATAAATATTTTTGTTTGGCTAAGATATATAATTTCAAATTAATTTTACTTTGAAATCACGAAATTCTTTTTAAAAAATTAGTCATTTATTTATTGATAAGTGTTATGTTTTCTTCGCATTTGAATCTTTTTCGTCATCATGGATAGTTAAAAATTTGATTACATATGGAATAAGAGTACCGTCGTGGCAGCAACGCGGCAAGAGCGACAAGCAACATCAACGACCTTTATGAGCGAACACTACAATGAACGCACTACTTGTTATTGGTTTGCCCGCTTCCATTCTGGAAATTTCGACCTTTTTTTATAGCTGGAGTACAGCAGACAGGCTGACGGCCCACCTGATGGAAAGTAGTTACTGTCGCTTATGGACATTTGCAACACCAGAGATTTCATCAACCCGCTGCCAGCCTCGAAGAAATTTTATGACACCCTTTTTGAAAAAGGTTCTATAGAACCGTTGCGTACATGAGCGAAGCGGCTTAAGGAAGTGGGGGTGAAATCCCAACACATGGCGAGCGGTCCGATGGTAGAAAGAGGACAATTACACCATTCTATACAGTTCTTCCGAATACTCCCCGTTATACAGTCAGTAGAATACGTAGAGAGAAGCGAAGTCTCTCATAAGGCCAAGCCTATCTAAACCATTTGTGAGTGTCGAATCATCAACAACGTGAACGGCTCGACGTTGAATACAGTCTAGGGGATCGAGTTGGTAGCCAGGTGCTCCAGCCCAAAAGTGTGAGCAGTACTCCATATGCGGGCTCACCTGGGTTTTACAAAGCACAAAGCGTTGCCGCGATGTGAAATACTGCTTGGACCCGTTTAATATTCCCAGCTTCTTAGAGGCGAGTTTTGCCTTGCCTTCAAGATGGCCCCTGAACATCGTTCGCGATGTCAACACTGAAGATCCCAATACTCTTGGTGGTGGTAAGAGGAGTTCCTTGGAACTGAAGCGATTGCTCGAATGGAGTTTTTTTTGGCAGAGAATACGTAGACCTATGTCTTCTTGGGGTTGAAATGGACAAGGTTTTGTCTCCCCCATTCAGAGACTCACTCTAAGGAATACTCTACTTCAGATACAAATGTAACCCAACTTTCCTCCATAAATGATCGACGGAAGTTTGCACGACCAGAGTACTGCGCATCGCCTGTGCTATCATCCGCATTGGAATGAATGTTGCGAATAGACAACATATCATTGATATGTAAGATGAACAACGTTGGCGATAGCACACAACCCTGGGGCACACCAGCGTTGATGGGCTTGAAACTTGAGCAACAACCGTCGACAACGGCTTGAATGCTGCGCTCATCAAAAAAACTGGATATCGAGGTGCAAGGCCCTTCGGGTATCCCAAACGATGGCCGCTCCGATAGAAGAGCCCTGTGCCAGACCCGGTCGAAGGCCTTAGCAATATCTAGAATTCTAGACTAACTGCCAGTGCTTCCCCTTTGCTCTCAATGGCTTCAGCCCAACGGTGGGTTAGGTAAACCAAGAGATCCCGAACTGAGCGACCGTGGCGGAAGCCGTATTGCCGATCGTTTAGCAGCTGGGAATCTTCGAGGTAACACAAGACCTGCGTGTTGATAATACGCTCCATCACCATTGAGAGCAAAAAGGTTATTGTTATAGGCCTATTCGACGTGTCTGTTACGTCCCCTTTTTTGGGGGCAAGGTGTACAATCTTACACGAAGCGAGGACACAACCCTTGTAGTAAGAGAGAGTGAAAAGTCGGGCAAGGACTGGCTGGGGACAGCTCAGCTAAACACGTCTGCAGCACAATGGCAGGATTGCCATCAGGGCCAGAAGACTTTTTGACGTCGAGGGAGAGGAGAGCACATCGGACTGCTTTTTGAGTAAAGCGCACCTCCGACATTCTAGACTCACACTCAGGGATTGTAGGTGGAGTTTCTCCTATGTCTCAAGAGTTGAGTTGGCCGCAACGATTTCATCCAGAAGATTGACTTTATCTTTGGCGGCGTGTACCAGACGGTCGTCCACTGTGCGCAGAGGTGGAAGAGAAGCCCGACAAAAGTTTCCTTGGACAGCTTTGGTGAGGGCCTAAAAAGCTCTAGTCCCAGAAGAGTGGCTAGAGAGGCGCTCACCAATTCTGCCGATGTGATCGAATTTAGCTCTTGCGAGCTGTTTTTTGAGGGACCTGGGGGCGGCATTGTATCACTTTTTCAGGTCAGAGGAACTTGGAGCCTGACGAGCCCGCGCTGCAGTCCAGGCTGGATAAGCCTGTTTCTTTAGCTTTACAGCTTCACTGCTGTGCTTATTGAACCATTGTGGTTTACTCGTACCACCGATAGGTACAGTTGAGTTTGGAATTAAACATGTTATTCGCTGCAGTACTACATCGGCGATCCAGTCTGTACTCGGATCAAAAGCTTCCGACGAGAAACATAACTGCCTCCATGGGTAGGATGCATGGAATTCACGGAGTCCATCCCAATCTGCTGACCTGTATCACCACACCTTCCGTCGTCCAGCGGGACGAGTCTGATCGGGAATAGGAAGGGGCACCACCAAAGATACCAGACAATGATCAGAGGTTCCCAGTGGAGCACTGATGGAGATCTGATAGTTCTCCGGGTGTATGGTCAGCAGAAGATCCAGCAAAGAAGACTCATGATCCACTCTATCCGGTATTCGGGTAAACTCCGTAATCACCTGAATTAATCCA
Source organism: Dendrolimus kikuchii (assembly GCA_019925095.2). Classification (NCBI taxonomy): domain Eukaryota; kingdom Metazoa; phylum Arthropoda; class Insecta; order Lepidoptera; family Lasiocampidae; genus Dendrolimus; species Dendrolimus kikuchii. Next base: position 6,574,525 of record CM034405.1, read on the forward strand.
TTGGCGAGAGCAAATTCGTAGGCAGTAGTCCCTGACAGATCAGTTCTCGGGGAACCCAACCACTCAGCGTAATGAGCATTAAAATTCTCGAGTATGACTACCTCTGCAAATGGATACTGCCCAAAAACTTTGTCGGTCACCTCATGAAAGTGTTAAAAAAGCGAGCTGTTGTGCATATCGGTCCCATGGCAGGCATGAGACCGATATAAGCACGCATAGATCCGGGTGGAACCACCAAAATCTACGCGTACCTACAAAACGGAAATGTCCTTATCTTCGAGGCTGTGGAGATTATAATTAAAAAAATATAATAAAATTAGGTTAACTTATTTCAGAAAAAACAGCAATTTCATAGGCAAGGACTTAATAATCATTATTATTTGATTTTTGTGAGTATATTATTTACATAACCTAACACCTGACGGTATTTTGTATTTTGTAATTTGTATTTTGTATTTTAAATACATATAGTTGAAATGCTGTATTTTATATTTCAAATACTCGACTTAAAAGTATTTTGTATTTCGTATTTTAAATACATGCGAGACAGTATTTTGTAATTTGTATTTCAATTAAAGGAAACCATGTATTTTGCCCAGCCCTGTTGATGGGTGTGTTCTTCAGAAAATAGCGCTCGATATCTTTCATAAGTTTCATAAGAAAATGGTGACCGCTAAATATTAGGTAAGTTCTGCAGTACTGGCCATTTAAAAGAAATATTTTTGTTTCGCTAAGATATAAAATTTCAAATTAATTTTACTTTGAAAACATGAAATTCTTTTTTTAAAATTAGTCATTTGTTTATTGATAAGTGTTATGTATGATGCATATGAATGTTTTTCATCATCATGGATAGTTAAAAATTCGAGTAATTATGGAATAAGAGTACCCTCGTGGCAGCAACGCGGCAAGAGCGACAAGCAACATCAACAACCTTTATGAGCGAACACTACAATGAACGTACCACTTGTTATTGGTTTTCCCGCTTCCATTCTGGAAATTTCGACCTTTCTTTATAGCTGGAGCACAACAGACAGGCTGACGGCCCACCTGATGGAAAGCGGTTACTGTCGCTTATGGACATTTGCAACACCAGAGATTTCATCAACCCGCTGCCAGCCTCGAAGAAATTTTATGACACCCTTTTTGAAGAACTCCATATCGTAGCACTGTGGAAAAACCTCGGCTGGGAGCTCATTCCAAATCCCCACGGTATGCAGGAAAAAGGTTCTACAGAACCGTTGCGTACATGAGCGAAACGGCTTAAGGAAGTGGGGGTGAAATCCCAACACATGGTGAGCGGTTCGGTGGTAGAAAGAGGACGAATACACCATTCTATACAGTTCTTCCGAATACACTCCGTTATACAGTCAGTAGAATACGTAGAGAGAGCGAAGTCTCTCATAAGGCCAAGCGTATCTAGACCACCTGTGAGTATGGGATCATCAACAACGTGAACAGCTCGACGTTGAATACTGTCTAGGGGATCGAGTTGGTAGCCAGGTGCTCCAGCCCAAAAGTGTGAGCAGTACTCCATATGCGGGCTCACCTGGGTTTTACAAAGCACAAAGCGTTGCCGCGGTGTGAAGTACTGCTTGGACCGGTTTAACATTCCCAGCTTCTTAGAGGCAAGTTTTGCCTTGCCTTCAAGATGGCTCCTCAACATCGTTCGCGATGTCAACACTGAGGATCCCAATACTCTTGGAGGTGGTAAGGGGAGTTCCTTGGAACTGAAGCGATTGCTCGAATGGAGTTTTTTTGGCAGATAATACGCAGACCTATGTCTTCTTGGGGTTGAAATGGACAAGGTTTTGTCTCCCTCATTCAGAGACTCTCTCTTAGGAATACTCTACTCAGATACAAGTCTAACCCAACTTTCCTCCACAAATGATCGAGGGACGTTTGTACGACCAGAGTACTGCGCATCGCCTGTGCTGGCATCCGCATTGGAATGAATGTTGCGAATAGACAACATATCAATAATATGTAAGATGAACAACGTTGGCGATAACACACAACCCTGGGGCACACCAGCGTTGATGGGCTTGAAACTTGAGCAACAACCGTCGACAACGACTTGAATGCTGCGCTCATCAAAAGAGATGGATAGCCAGGTGCAAGGCCCTTCGGGTATTTCATATGATGGCCGCTCCGATAGAAGAGCCCTGTGCCAGACCCGGTCGAAGGCCTTAGCAATATCTAGAATTCTAGACTAACTGCCAGTGCTTCCTCTTTGCTCTCAATGGCTTCAGCCCAACAGTGGGTTAGGTAAACCAAGACATCTTGAGCTGAGCGACTGTGGCGGAAGCCGTATTGCCGATCGTTTAGCAGCTGGTGATCTTCGACGTAACACAGGAGCTGCGCGTTGATAATGCGCTCCATCACTATTGAGAGTAAAAAGGTTATTGCTATAGGCCTATTCGACGTGTCTGTTACGTACCCTTTTTTGGGGACAAGGTGCACGTGGGCAATCTTCCACGAAGCGAGGACACAACCCTTGTAGTAAGAGAGAGTGAAACGTCGGGCAAGGACTGGCTGGGGACAGCTCAGCTAAATACGTCTGCAGCACAATGGCAGAAATGCCATCAGGGTCAGAAGACTTTTTGACGTCGAGGGAGAAGAGTGCACATCGGACTGCTTTTTGAGTAAAGCGCACCTCCAACATTCTAGACTCACACAGGGATTGTAGGTGGAGTTTCTCCTATGTTTCAAGAGTTGAATTGGCCGCAAAGATTTCACCCAGAAGATTGACTTTATCTTTGGCGGCGTGTACCAGACGGAGTGAATCCATGGGCGAGAGCAAAATCGTAGGCAGTAGTTCCTGACAGATCAATTCTCGAGGAACCCAACCACTCAACGTAATGAGCATTAAAATTTCGATTATGACTACCTCTGCTAAAAGATACTGCCCAAAAACTTTGTCGATCACCACCACAAATGAACGAGTTCAAAAAAGCAAGCTGTTTTAGTCTTTGTGCATTCCCAGCCATGGGACCGATATACGCACGCATAGATTCGGGTGGAACCACCAAACTCTATGCGTACCTACAAGATGGAAATATCCCTATCTTCAAGGCCGTGGAGATTAGAATAAAAAAATATAATAAAATTAAGTTAACTTATTTCAGAAAAAACGCCAATTTCATAGGCAAGGGACCTAATAATGATTATTATTTGATTTTTGTGAGTATTTCATTTACATAACCTAACACCTGACGGTATTTTGTATTTTGTAATTTGTATTTTAAATACATATAGTTGAAATGCTGTATTTTGTATTTTATATTTTAAATACCCGACTTAAAACTGCCCTGGCGGTTAGATAGTGTGTTTGATTGCTAATGTATGTTATGGATCTGATCTTATACAACAAATTACCGGAAAATATGAAACTCTCCAGTAGTTTTAAATATATTCACTTGCCGGCTTAAAAGTGATTAATTAAGCACATCTATGGCTTGAAGGATTTCATGGAATATGAAGATTTGTGACAAATACCTTAATGATTGTAAATCTCTTAATAATATGATTTTGATGTGTAACATAGTTACTAATATGAAAAATTATGAGGTTAATAAGGACTATGCAAGTAATTAAATAGACACTTTATATCTTTTTTTTTCAGGTTCAGAAAAAATTAGCAACAGCTTTTCTGCATAAGCAAGGGTTATGCTTGATCATAGAATTTTATGACTTATCCACTGCAGTTTACATGAAAACTTTATGTATAGAAAAAACCAAATGCTAGTAGCCTGCAGAAAAAAGAAAAAGATAAAACTGAACATTTCTGAAAAGATTATATAATATGTCCTAAATTATTATTAATAAGTGTTTAAGTAAATAAACAAGTTTAACTGCTAAAAGTTATTTATTATTTCATCTTGCAAAATAATAAGTCAAAAGATATATTTTATTAATCAATTCATATAAATATATGGTACATACAAATTTATAACTCACAATAGTTTGCTTTCAGTATAGAAACCATCTTATTCTTATAACTCGTAATGTGAACTCTTAAGACATCAGTCAAAGTAAAGCTAAAATATTTTTGGAGGAATGTTAAATATTCATATATTGTTTACATGAATTATAACTAATAACATCTAGATTTATGTATATATAAAAATAAGTTATTTAAAATAGCCATCCTTGTTTTCAGTTAATTAAGCTTTAAAGATATAGGCCATTCTTCTATGGTGGTATTATTTTTTTCAATCAGTTTCCATTTATTGATTTGGGCTCGCTTGAGATAATTCAGGTTCTGGTGAACTTTTTGTATGCCATTAGCTCCAATGCACTTCATAAAGAATACTCCAAAGAATTCAAGTCAGAACTCGATGAAGGCCAACCTATGCTCTGAACAAAGTCTGACAAATTGGCTTGCAACCAATGTTGGATTGAATTAGCTTCATGGGAGGGTACAGAGCCCTGTTGGAAAATCCACTGCTATCCAGCGAATAAAGTATCACTTAATGCTTAAATCATTGTTTCCAATATGTGATTTTGGACGTCCTTCTAACTTCTGGCGCAAGGTGTATTGTTTTGCCAGTTAAATTTTCTTCCACCGTAATGATCTTCTCATCAGTAAACAGGTTATTTTTTGGATCGTATCTCTTGAAAAGATTTCGACATCGTTGTAATCGCCATTTACGAAGATGCTCGTTTATATAATGCACTTTTCTTTGACTTTTAGTTAGAGACCATATGTAAGTATTCTCTTTACAGATATTTAAGAAATATTGGTCTGAAGAGATAATATATACTTAATTTTATTCTGGAGTACGTCGAATAAAATGTTTGTTTATGTTGATGTTGTATGACATAACAATGACATAAAAAGGAAAATGTCGGTCCTTTTGTATTTTGAAACTGAATGGCTTCGGTATTCATATGCATTTCACCAGACGTAAATGACGTCATAGGATTTAGTAAGGTCAAATAAAGGTCAAACGCATTTCTTTCAAAATACAAAGGGATTGTACGTTTTTTGGAATTTTAACTAGACAGAAATGATTAGGAACACTATTCCTCGAAATGGTTTTTCAAAAAGCTAAATTGAAAAAAAGTGAACAATCCCCATTGTATTGTAGACTACAATCGACGCCGTATAACGGAGTTCTTGTGAAAACTCGAAAGGCCACATTTGACTATACAGTTCACATTTCTCACAAAAACACATAATTATTCATTACTACCCAAAAACTATCAATATCCTACAACTATTGTTCATTTTAGAGAGATTTTACACATTTTTAGAAAATAAAACTGCACAGCACAACGTCCCCCGTCAGTTCCCGCCAAAAACCCTAAAAAATAGGAGTGAGGCGTATATATCGGAACAGGTACACGAAACAGGATTTTCTATGAAAAAACTGCACTGTTATCTAAAGACCGAAACAACTGTTCCGCCTGTTCCAGCCTGTTCCATTATGTTCCGTTCCACAGCAAACAGTCCGAAACGAAACAGTTTGGAACAAACTCTTTTCTCTTTTCACATACAGTAATAGAAAAAGATAGCATATGCATGATCCTGTTTCAAAGCAAACAGTTTGGAACAAGCTCTTTTCTCCTTTCACATACTGTAAACGAAAAAGATAGCAATAACATGCCTTAACCCTATTCCAATTCTATTTTGGTAATAATTGTAAATAAATTCGGATACATGCATAAATTATGGTGTATAATAATAAATGTACTGTTTTATATATCATTTAAAATATGACATTATCTATCATTAAGATAACATATTTTTAAATTTTTTATTATTTATTAGACAGGTGGCAGTATAGTGGTAAAAATATTTAACTGAGATGTAAGGCCTAGCATGAATCCGAACTATTCTGAACCTCATATCTTCTCTGAGTCTGTGACTCTGCAAGTCTGTCTGTAGTATGTAGTTAGTCTTTATTTTTTGCCAGGTTTGCCAGGCTACCACCCCTGGTCTAAAGTTTGTCGCCATAACAACCTTGCCTTGTGTTCCGGCATTAGTGACCAGGTTCCAGTTTCCCTTAAGAGGCTCTGGAACAGGCTACGGGAACTGTTCTTTCATTGGAACAGGAACAGGTGGAACAGGTCTCTCATTTTATCTGTTACAGACCACCCCTACTAAAAAACGACTTTTTTTAATGTTTAAGGCTTGGCAACTAGGCCTTTAACCCAGGCGCCGTTGTATTGTAGGCTGCAATCGACGGCATTCAACGGAGTTCTTGTGAAAACTCGAAAGGCCACATTTGGCTATATACTTCACATTTCTCGCAAAAACACATAATTACTACTCAAAAACTATCAATAACCTACAACTATTGTTCATGTTAGAGTAATATTACATTAAATATAACCTCAAAGAATTATGTGAAAACATGTATAGTGATTTAATTTCTATCAATTTAAATAATATGCTTAGTGATTTGTTAATATTTAATTTAATAAAACTAAAATACTTTACAGTATCAATAACTTTTGGCGCTTTTTTTAAAATTCAACTTGAGGCTAATGTAGTGCCACCTTAATTTATTGCATTTTTAAATAGATGGGGTCTCCTTAGGGCCCAATTACACTGCATATATTTGTCATAATCTCATAAGTGTCAAATTCTATTATCATATTTTACGTCACTTTACAAGAGTGACGATGGTTACAAAACAGTTGTAACCAAGAAGCTTTCTTGGTTGTAACGGTAAAATTATTTTTAAATTCAGTATTAAAATTATATTTACTTAACGATGAAATGTTCTAGTAATAACGTTAAGTTTTTGTACCGATATCTGCAATTATAATATATTTAAAAATATAACGATATCATAGTTGTAGACTCCCTCAAGAGTGCAGCAGCGCTATTATAAAGCATTTGGTGTTGCAAATGTCCATAGGCAATTGTAATCACTTACTATTATGTGGGCCATCTGCCTGTCTGTTGAACTCGTGCAATAAATAAAAATTGAAATGATGCTGTTCTTCATTTTTACATATTACACTTATGATCATATAAACGTCATACTTTATCAAGATGAATAACGGTTTAGCGGTGTTTGGCGTTGTTATGAGTGCAATTTTATTAATTGTATTAAAAAAGAAGATAATAACGGTCAAGAAAAAAACAAAAAATAAAAAACGTATTTGAATTAGATCATGAGTAGAAGACGATCCAAAAGAGGGGTCCATAACACCTTACTCGAAGAACTTAGATTAGAAGATAAACAGTCTTACAAGATATTCCAGTCGAACTGGTCCATACTTGCATTTTGACACCATTTTAGAGGTTAGATGAATGATATCGTAGACAGAGGTAGGATTCTCCGTCTACGGATGATATGATCATATTTGTACGCTTGCTGTCAAATAGGATTTTTTTTTAATTTTTTTATTTAAGACGGGGGAAATGCTATTTACGCACAATACTGGGTCCTTTGCAAGGGATTAGACCATAGTTGAACATGAAGGCTTTCCCCTTTGATAAGGGGCAATCCGAACAATAATCAAGCCAGCTTGTGTGGAGACTCAGAGAAGTTGCACGGGCAACAACCACTACCCACTAAAACCACCCTCCTCCCATGTGCCCCGCGGTTTTTATGTAGAAAAGGCTGAGAATTAGAACGTAGTTACGCCCAGTCCGAGGCTGTCAAATAGGATCTCTTAACTACGATCATAGAGAATATGAATCATATTTAGTTATTATACTGTCATAGCTTCTTCATATAAAAATGACTCGTACCTACTTGTTTAGTCATATATGTATGATAGTCTAATAAGGCCCTTTTTTTAAATTTATGGCTTGGCAACTAGGTCTTTAAGCCATGTAATAAGGCCCTTACCTCTACCCTCCATAGGTAATATAAAAGTACATGCGGGTTTTGCATAATTTAATGTTACTGTCAAATGTCAGCCCAGTGTTGCCAACTTAGTGGAATCCACTAAAACTGGTGGTCAAAACCTCTTTTAATGGCGAAATATTGCTTTTAGTGGCTGGTGGATTTTTTTTTGTGGCTTAGTAGAATTTGGTTTCAATGATTAAAAATACGATTACTATACCACTAAGTCACTTACACGTGTAAGTTTCAGGAGAATTATTTTTACTATGAAGGCAACAATGTTCAAATTACATTACAGGAAATCTGATTGAAGACATAAAAAACAGATTACCGGAAAATTTGACATGGATAATTTTTTTATTCCGAATAAGCGTTGAACAAGCACTTAAACACAACAAAGAAAATCTAATTAGCATAATGGCTCAGTTTAATAAAAGTGCAGAATATATAGCAAGAGTTGATGATCAGTGGCAACAAATTCATTTGTTGAAATGGAATGAGACTAAATATACAAAAAATATTGGAATTAAGTAATCCACTTCGAAGATGCTCACGGAGAATCTAGATTTAAAAAAAAGCGTGTACAAGTCGGGACGACCGACAGAAGTGATAACTTGCGTGAGAGAAAGGGAAGCCGGACAGACTGGCGCCGTAACGCGTTTTGTAACGAAGCGGTTTACCCTCCCAAGAATTTATCATTGCAATAACAGATTACTCTCCTAGTACTGCCTCATACGAATGCCGATGTTGAGACTATTTAGCAGTACAAATGTAATAAAAAACTAGCAGACGAATCGACTGAATTTAAATCTTTTAACTACTATATTAAGAATACTCTGTGGTTAGAGGTTGGAAGGAAAATGTTGCAACGAAATTATAATAACCGATAAAAAACTATTCGGTACCAAAGAATCCTTTCAATAAGAAACCGAAGATGATAGTGCAGACAAAATTGATGATTCTTTTGAAGAATACGAATTATTTTGAATAGTTGTTGTTTGAATAATTATAATGTTCCTGATCTTGACTTGTTGGTTTACTAGTTGTGTGCTGATTTAACTGATTGTTATTATTTTATTTCGCAATAATAAAAGGAACGAATTACTATTATACATATTGTTTTCTTTCGTAGAAACTTAAAATTTGCTTAGCGGTAAATTATCAGAATGGGCCCTTTTTTGTTAGTGGTTTTCTGGTGGTTTTAGAAGTTGAATCTGGTGGAGAGCTAGTCAAACTGTTGGCAACACTGTGTCAGCCACAATAATTAAAAAGAAATTTAATACCCTTCGTTGTTGGTGTTGTGGTTCGGCTTTTTACTTAATTTTACGTCTTATTATAACTCACGGACTGTCTAAAGATTAAACGTGTTTGTAATTCTTTAATATTTCCATTTTTTTGTAGTTAAAGACATTATTCAAGTAGAATAAAGAAAGATTTAAGAACTTTACTGCAATGGACGGTCCGCCGGGTACGGGGCCACCCGGTAACAATGGATCAATGGGTCCACCGGGCATGGGGGGCTTTCCTCCAATGCCTCCTCCTCCTGGATCTATGGGTCCAGGGGGGATGCCGCCACCACCAATGGGCCCCCCAGGAACAATGCCGCCAGTGAGTTCTTCAAGCGGACCCCCAAACATGCCACCTGGGATGGGCCCGCCGCCAGGCATGGGCCCTCCACCGGGTATGGGCCCTCCACCTGGCATGATGAACATGCCACCGATGGGGCCGCCGGGAATGGGCCCCCCTGGTATGGGAATGGGACCACCAATGGGTCCGCCTGGAATGGGACCTCCACGAATGCCACCTATGATGCGTGGAGGGCCAGGCCCGAAAGGGAACTATAACAACCAAAACATGGATATGGGTCCACCAGGAATGGGTCCCCCACCAAATATGCCACCAATGGGATCATGGGAAGGCCAAGGGCCTCCAAGCTGGGCGAGACAAGGGCATGATGGTCCACCTGGCTGGGATGACCATGGAGATGAAGGTAGAATACCTGTGATTAGATTAGTGATAGTGATAGATCCTCATTAATTTATTTAATTATACATTGATTGATTTCAGGTGATGATGATGAAAGGGATGATGGGGAATCTGGTGGAATAGCAAATCCACCATCAGGCCTTCCATCTTTATTGACCATGAAGATTGATACTCCTGAAGAGTTTAGGAACAAGCCTTCTGCAGGTGCTGGGGGAGTCGTCTTGCCAAAAGCGTTGGAAGAGGCCCTTGCTTACAAGGACCAGAGACAAGCAGCACTGGGAGATGAGCAGGACAACGAGGAAGGTTAGCTCAGTATCAGACCCGGCCCTAGCTTTTTTCCGCCATAAGCAAACTCGAAAAATAATGTCCTCAATGAAGCTTAAGAAAACTAAAAAAGTCTTCTATCTAGCATTTTTTTCTCAGAACCCTGTCTATTTGTGTTATATATATATATATATATATATATATACATATATATACATATATATACATATATATACATATATATATATATATATGTATATATATGTATATATATGTATATATATATGTATATATATGTATATATATGTATATATATGTATATATATGTATATATATGTGTATATATATATATGTATATATATATATATATACATATACACTTTTTAATTCACTCATATATTTTCTAGATTCGAAATATATTTTTGTGTATTGTTATGCTTTATTCTTCTTTTTTTGGCCTTTAGTAGTTCAAGCATTTAGCAGTAATTTTTGCCACCATAGGCAGTTCCCTACCATGTCTACAGTCTCGAGCCGCCTCTGGCAGTATACACAATGAAGTTTCTATACATCTAAATACTCATTCTCACAAATTAGGGGGATTCTGTTAGGTTGAATAGGATTTGGTAAGCGTTGTGAAGTAATCTCATTAATTCAAGTGCTTAAGGACAAAAATATGTCTTCCCAACTATTTGTCAATCCTTTTTACTGGCACTTGGTGGGGATGTCTTCCTGGTTACCTCTGGTAACTCTGGATTATTACAGATTAAATTAATAAATAAGTTTTGTTTCACATTTTACAATAATGTATAGGCATGAAAGAAGAATGTATAGGTAACATATTTTAAATTTATAATCTTAAGATATATAAATTATGTGTCACATTGTTTATCTGCGATGGACTCCTAAACTACTTGACCAATTTAATTTAATCAAATTTGCACACCGTGTGCAGTTTGATCCGACTTGAAAGATAGGATAGCTTACATTTGGACCCGGTAGGTGGCGCTGGAATCGGGTTCTAAATTTTATTTCTTCAGGGCAGAACAACGTCTGCCGGGACAGCTAGTATATTATATAATTATATAATATATTATAATATACAATTTTATCACTTATACATACACAATTATAAACTACAAAAAACAATCTTTCTTTACTTAGATTTTACTTTATTTTGTTTAGAGAAATTTCTCTACAGTTTATTCCCTCTGTATTCTACATACTACTTACAGGTCTTTATATATGTAAATCAGTTGATTGTATCGTGTTTAAATATTCCTTTATAAAAAATATTTTTTACAACATGCATAAGTGTGTAGTAAGTAGTAATAATTTGATGCCTGTTTAGATTCAGGTCATGGACCAAAAGCTCCACCTGCACCAGTGATCAGTACAGAGTATGATGCCGAAGAAGATGATGGTGACTCTGATGATGAGAACATGCCAGAGGCTCCCCAGCCACCTGTTATATCTAAGCAAGAGGTAATTATATATAGCTTTAGCTGGTCAAGATGGTGTTCTAAACTCAATAGCTAATGTATCAATCAATAATATTTTTTTAAAGTTTTCAGTTTGTTCAATTCTTTAGTTTTTGTCTTGAGACTGGGAGGCATTTTAAATTCCAAAAGTTATTTTTCTTAAATATGTATACTAGCGGCCCGGCGCGTTTTCACCCGCGCTCTGACCGGTCACGTGGTATATAGCGTCATGTTATATAGCCTATGACACCCCCTGTTAACATAGCTTTCCAACAGTAAGAGAATTTTTAAAATTGGTTTAGTAGATCCAGAGATTACCCCCCTACAACGTCACAAACTCGCAAACTTTACTTCTATAATATTAGTATAGATATATAATGGATTAGTCTCTCACAGTACAGATCTGAGGGGAGAATGTTGGGCTCTGGTTGGCCTATATCTGATTTTGCAGGGCGCACTGTCAGGTGCATTAAATTTTTACACTTGACTGAACTGCCCAAACTAAAACCTAACTTTTCTCTAAGCACATTTATGTTTTACATAAACTGTAAAAAAAAGTTGATGTACAGCACTGATTGCTAGCTGGTTGTTCCAGTTAGTTACCTAAAAGTCTACCCAGTTTCTTAATGTTAACCCTGATAACATTCTAAGATTTATTTTATTGCTGTAAAGACTGGCTGATGTCCCACCTGGTAGAAGGTAGTCACTATTACCTATCTACATTCAAAGGGGAACTGGAACCTGGCTATTAATGCTGGGACAACTCAGGGTTGTGTAAGTTTGTACAAGAATTAGGCTACCTGTCCATTGAATGTGGAGCGAGGCTATGGGGTGGAAAGACGGATAAATATTAACCAATAGGATTGCATAAAAATGCGTCACTGGACAGGCGGCCGGTCCTTTTGGTTTATATATTTCTGTTTCTCTGCTCCACAGCCTCTCTCCGTTTCAATGGACAGGCAGCCATATTAGGGCTTTACCATGTAAAAGTTTTCTGCATCTAATGATTTCCTAGAAAAGTACTTATCCAAAATTTATATATGATGTCTAAAGTATATCCTTACAAAATTCCATATGCATCATATTGCAATCAAGGTTGTGAAGGAAAAATAATCAGACTTCAAAAAAATAACCATACCTTAACATTATTTTAGTATGGACAAATGGACACACTTTCAATTCGTGTTTGGAGATTTACATGTTAATTACATAGAAATCAGGAAATATTCTTTTGTAGTTGTACCATTATGCTAAACGTATTTTTAACATGATCATTAATTTTGCAGAGTCAAGCAAATAAAACTAATAAGAATAAGCGTAAAAAGAAGAAGAAGAAGGCAGCAAAGCAGAAACGGAAGGAAGAAGCTAAGAAGAAGGACACGGTAGTTGGCGCCACTGGCCAGGAAAAGGGCAAGACCAGTGACAAAGAGAATGAGAAAGAGGCTGAGATTGAGTGAGTTACAAAATATGTTTTTAAAGTTGACATGTTATTAAGTAACTTAGGTATTTCCTATTGATGTTTGCTTTACATAACTGATATTTCTTGCTGCTACTTGGGATCTGAGCCATCTGTGAATTTGGTAACTCTAAAGTGGTAGAAACATGAGAGTATAATTCAAATTACACTTAGTTGATGAGTGGCCGAAACCATTGACTAAAAGAAGAAAGATAATGCTCTAAAATATATAAAATCAGTGACACGGCAGAAGAAAACAAGGGGTGTATCCATAATATATCATCTGTTAAGGGTTCGAGCTTGTAAAATGAACTTTAAAATGTGAAAAAAAATAGAGACCAGCAGATCCAAAGATATGATTTTATTAGAATTTTTATCTGGCTGCCTGTCATGCAACTGCTGAATGGATTTAAATGAAACTCGACACAGAGTTAGTTTATGTCTCGAATCAACATGGATACTTATTATCCCGATAAATAATATTCTTTCTATAGAATAGACAAATACAGGCAAAATAGTGGCACTGTAGTCACGTTTTTTGGCGCTGGTGCAATTCTCCAACAAATAAATACGTCGTTGTCATGGCAACGCGAACGAAGTTTCGCTGGCAGGTGCTAGTTAATAATAAGTTTCTTTTTAATTACCTATTAGTAGATTTTGTTTTAATAAAAATTGTCTAATAAAAAGAAACCACTTCAAATATTTATTTTTTGCTTTTTAGTTTTGAAATTAGTTTATTTTTTTCCAGTCATTTTTTATTTTAAACTTTTAAGCTATGTTCATGGTATCCAATAACAATGAAATCTATATTAACCTATGCTGAAACTGTACTGTATCCAGCACAAAAAGAATTGTCGAAAACGATTTAGTTTAAAAAAAAATATGACTCTCAACATACATAAAAAATATATTTAACTGTGAGAACAATAAATAATATTTAGAGATCACACAAAAAAAAACAGAAAAATCTCAAAAAGCGAGAGAAGAATGTCATGTGGTACTAACTCATTTAAGTATTAATCAAGAGTCATTCTATATTCTTTGCTATATTACATATATATGACACACAGACACACACACAGACAGACAAACAGACACACACACAGACACACGCACAGACACACACACACACACACCCCCACACACACACACACACACACACACACACACACACGAACAAACATACATACACACACACACACACACACACACACACACACACACACACACACACACATTATCTTTTTTCCATGATGGTGATGATATTGACAATTATGTTTGATTGAGGCCTTACTTTAATTCAGTTTAACACTCTATCAGGTATGTCCAAGAAAACATTCATTTCCATGAAATGGAACCGATGTACAGGCAGTTCCATCGTATTCTGGAAGCTTTTAAGATCACTGAGAAGAAAGAGGATATTAAAGAAGAGAAGGATGCACCAAAACTCAACAAGCCCCAGGAGAAAGTGCAGGATCAGTTTGCTGCAGATGAGGAGGCTGTTGAGGTAAGATATTGATGTCACATAAAGAGTAGATTGTGGTTTATTTTCTGATGGGTGAATTTATATTTTTTTTTAAATTGGGGCATGCAGTTCTGCAGTTTTGGTGTGAATATTTTTTTACAGTAATTTTATAAATTATTCATTGCTAAATTGCTATGTATTAGGTGTTTTTATAGCTTATAAAATGTGTATATGTGTTTCGGTAAGCGCACCAAAATTTAGTATCAAACCTATTTTGGTTTAATTTTAAATTTCTGAAGAATTATATTATTGACATAATAGCTGTTCCCTAGGTAAATTTGCATAAACGCGGAACGTGAAAATGACGCATTTTTTTGTATTCAAAGACTTTACATATGGTTTGCTATGGTTTAATAACGACACTAAAATCATCGGTAAGCCATCATTTAGACAAAAAATTAATACACATTACAATTAATTACGAAATACGTGCATTATATCGATAGAAATAATGTTCAATTTTAGCGTGACGACTTACCTACTAATTATAATAAAAACACAATTACTTTTATTTTGGGATTAATCTGCAAGTAATATGTATGACATGATCAAAATAATTAATAACTATAAAATCAAATATTACGGCATTGCTTTAAAATCACGACATTTTGTAATATGTAAGTAAAACCTCAGATTAATAATATTGAGAGACAAAGTTTTTACCTCACTTTGCTAAATGTCAGGCAAAGGAACTAAATCCGTACAGCATGAATATCAATATTATTCAATCAAACTGAACATCTTTGAATGACATAAAAATACGCAAGTTTAGATTTTTCACATTATTGTGATTAAGATCATTATTATATTTTTGTAGTTTGTATATATAATTAACGACAACATGCAATACTAATGTTAGACAAACAATATATAGGTGTGAGGGGTGTTCGAAGGTTATGGCAAGGACACAGTGGGTTAGGTTAGGTTATCTTTAGACCAAAGCCCACGAGCCGAACGAGCGAAGCGAGCGTGCCGCGGTAGCGGCCGGCGAGTGGCAGAACCGACTTTAACTTTTATCAAAATTATCAACGAATAAATGGAAACCAGTTGGTTCTGCCACTCGTCGGTCGCTACCGCGGCACGCTTGCTTCGCTCGCTCGGCTCGTGGGCTTTGGTCTAAAGATAACCTAACCTAACCCACTGTCCTTGTCACTGGTTACACCTTCGACCACCCATTACACCTATACTTTGTTCTGCTTACATTGGTATTGCATGTAGTCGGTATTTATATATACAAACTAGAAAAATATTTTAATTATCTTAGTTACAATAATGTGAAAAATCTAATATTCCATACTTTCATGTCATTCAATGATCTTCAGATTGATTGAATAATATTGATATTCATGCTGTATGCATTTAGTGTCTTTGCCTAACAAGTAGCAAAGTGAAGTAAAAACTTTGTCTCTTAATATTATTAATCTGAGGTTTCACCTACTAATTACAAAATATGGTGGTTTTTTAGCAATGCCGTAATAGTTGATTTTATAATGATTAATTATTTTGGTCATGTCATGTATGTTACATTTGCAGATTAATCCCGAAATTAAATAAGTGATTGTGTTTTTATCACAACTAGGTGAGTCGTGACGCTAAAATTGAACATTATTTTTATTTATATGATGCAGGTTTTTAACGTAATTAATTGTATTCTTTTTTAATTTTTTACCTAAATGACGGGTTTCCGATAATTTTAGTGTCCTCATTACACCATAGCAAACCATATTTATAGTCTTTAAATACAAAAAACGCATAATTTTCAGGTTCCGCGTTTATGCAAATTTACCATATAATATTATAAAGAATAAAAAACTAGAGTAAGTTAAAGAGTTTGTATACCTATTTCAAAAATTCTTTCCCCATTCGAATGCTACATTATCCCAGATTAATATAGGCTATATAAAATTAGGGATCCCTACTAAAATTTCAATAATGTATAAATCTAAACAAAATATTTGGTGCCGGAATCGGGTTCTATAATTTTAATGACATTTTATGCGTGTTTGGGTCCCGGGGGTGGTTTAGATTCACAATTAGACCCGGTAAGTGGCGCAGGAATTGGGTTCTAGATTTTTATTCTCTTAAGGCAGGACAATGTCTGCCGAGACAGCTAGTAATAGATAATTATGTGTTCCCTGTTATATTATATAAAAATGTTTTAATTTTACCTTTGCTTATTGCCAAATGGGCAGGTTGTCGAGCAAGTAGTCAATGTTGCCCATAGACAACTGCAAGACTGCGGAAGTTCATGCTTGTCTATCTAGTCAAAATATCTGTTTACGCCCTTTCTGTTGTGTACAGAAACACGCAGCAGATGAGAAGGAGCGTTTATCCAAGCGCAAATTGAAGAAGTTGTCTCGTTTGTCTGTGGCTGAGCTGAAGCAGCTGGTGTCTCGGCCGGACGTGGTCGAAATGTATGATGTCACCGCCAGGGATCCCAAGTTGCTGGTGCAATTAAAGGCGCACAGGAACACGGTTCAGGTGCCACGGCATTGGTGTTACAAGAGGAAGGTGAGTATCAGTGATATTTACCAGAAAATATTGCACATTTGATTGTTTTAATTTTATTTAACTTCATTATTGCACATTACTTAGTAATTAAACTATATCAATAGTGTAACAAAAATAATAAGGAATAAACAAAAATGGTGTTTATTACGATTCTTGTAAGGGTGTATTTCCTGACCGCAACTAAAATCCTTCAGAACATACTTCCCGTATTAATGTTGCACCTTCGCATCAAGAGATCCAAATATTGAATACTGGCCCAACCTCCCTAGACAACTGGCATTAGCGTAAGCGAATAGATTATGTTAAGTAGTATATCATTTCCATACATTTTCATTGTTTATTATAATACTAATATTTTCATCGAGCAGTACTTGCAAGGCAAGCGGGGCATAGAGAAGCCGCCGTTCGAGCTGCCCGACTTCATAAAGAAGACGGGCATCATGGAGATGCGCGCGTCGCTGCAGGACAAGGAGGAGACGAAGACGCTCAAAGCGAAGATGCGGGAGCGCACGCGCCCCAAGCTCGGCAAGATCGACATCGACTACCAGAAGCTGCACGATGCATTCTTCAAGTTAGTCCTTCATTGTGCAATCATCCATGATGCGACAGGGCCAAGCTGGATTCGTTATCTTGATTACGACTCTTAGGACCGGCTCGATCGGTGTGATACCACGCTCTCACAGCATATCGCCGTGAAACGGTTGGTCTTAAACTAATCGTGATTCATACGAGTGAGAATTGCGATAGCTCCCTATCTTATCTTCCTTATCCCATTACTGCTGTGTGATCCCTATATCTTATGCCTCCTATCTCATCGCCCCTATTCCATCTTAAATGCGGGCCTCGCGTTGGTTCCCTCCCTTAGTGTTGCAAACTTCTATAGGCGACAGTAACCACTTTTCATTAGGTCGGCCGTCTGCCTGTTTGCTAGACTCGGAATAAAAAAAGAACATAATTCATAGGCGGCCAGACCAAAGTACTTAAATAACGAAAAGATTTTTACGAAATTTACCGTGCCAGGAATCGAACCTAGGTTCTCTGCACTTAGAACATTACAACACCAAAGTTATCCAGAACACAAAAACGAATTAGACGAGAAGTATTTCACCTCGGTCATAGTTTCGTTTTTGGAGTTTTGTTATTTTATTTAAAACTAGGATATGCCCGCAACTTAGTCAACGTTTGACTTTGACCTACGGGATTCCCTGGACACAAAGTAGCACATCATTGAAAAAATATTGGAGGCAATCGTCTTACTGAAAACTGTCGGAATAAGCTAATCTTTATACAACCGAACAACTACAAACCACTCCCGGGAAAATTCCAGGGATACAAAAATCACACATTTTATTACATTAAATTTGCTATCGATCAGTAAAAAAATCACATTGGAATTCGATTTTTTTTAATCTGGCCATTTTAAATAATTCCCAGAAAATATCCCGCGGGATTCCCAAAATAAAAAGTAGTACAGAGTTTAAGTGTAATACTTAACTGTCGATCAGCAAAAACCGCACCGAAATCGGCTCAGTAGTTTTTACGTCAATTCCAAACAAACAGGATGTCGTAAAGGATAACATGCGTGCCAATGGTCACACAACTAGCAATGCCGAAGACCAGGGGAAGTGGGAAAGCGGATACTGGTCTACGAAGCGGACGCCTTGACCCCAACCTGTCTGTTATTTATTCTTCAATATTTATTTAACTTGTGATTGAAAAAATAGAGTTGTTTGAACTCATTTATTTTTGATCCCATGTAAACCAGTGTGATGACTGGTCAAACTGCCTCAATTCATTTAGGTAATAATTAAGATTTGGAGCTCAGAATAATGCTGTGTGACATGGTAAGTGATGTTTGTAACATTCTAATTTTTTTTCGGTTTTTGTCATGCAACCCCAAAGACGCAATTTTTTTTTTTTATTATAAATAGGTTTGTTTTTGACCACGATCACGTCCAGTGCCGGACGATGATGCGGTCGAAGATGGAGCACGCTTACCTAGATAGTACCTATTCACACGAGACTTGAAGATTCCCGGATTGTACTTTTCTGGAAACACGGACTCTGGTAGTGTATTCCACAATTCTGCCGTACGCAGAAGGAACGTGGAGGCGAAACTTTTAATTAATTACCGAATTACCGCAATTACCGAATAATAATCGAAATTTCCCAAAAATAATTGTATTTGTTTGTCTGCTAATTTATTAGTATATAAAAAGAACTTTATTTTTATTGGCTGATTAAAAAGTGTCATCATTAGCAATACAATTATGAAAACTACTTATTTTTATTAACTTTTTTGTGTAATGTTACATTATGAATAAGATGGCAAAGCTTTATAGCTGTACATAACTACATTTGCTTGAATGTGTTTTATCTTTACTTTCATCCGCATAATGATGTATTATTTTAGAAGTTATTGTTGTTTTAATAGATGGCAAACGAAGCCGCGCATGACCATCCACGGGGATCTCTACTATGAAGGTAAAGAGTTCGAGACCCGGCTGAGGGAGAAGAAGCCGGGTGACCTCTCTGAAGAACTCAGGACTGCACTTGGTATGCCCGTAGGACCGGGATCGCATAAAGTATTGGAAATTACTCATATTAATTAATATAGCCGTGATCACGGAAGATGGTTACTAGCAATTAAAAAGCAAAAAGCAAAAACATTATCTACAAAAAAAATCTACTTTTAATTGGTTGAATAGCTTTAAAAATATTATATTAAGCGCCTGTGGGAACTGTTGTACTACTGGCATGCGTATGCTTAGTTTGTGTTTCAAAGAATGCAGGTGCTCGGCGCTCGATTTCCTTGAGATCCACTCTTTAGTATGGGAGTATACTCTTTCGAACAAACAAAAATATTAGAAAATTGGTCTACAATTGACAGAGAAATCGCGTAACAAACATACAGTCGAATTGCGAACCGCACGCATCCTTTTGTTTGCAAGTCGATTAAAAAGTGGTCAAAAAGTAAAACCGTTAAGACATAGTTAGTAGTAAGTTAAGCAGATAGAATGCATCGTTTGTCAGGTGCCCCCGCCGTGGCTGATCGCGCAGCAGCGCTACGGGCCGCCGCCCTCGTACCCCAACCTGAAGATCCCGGGGCTGAACGCACCCATCCCCGAGGGCTGCGCGTTCGGCTACCACGCCGGCGGCTGGGGGAAGCCGCCCGTCGACGAGACGGGCAAGCCGCTCTACGGGGACGTGTTCGGGCACAACAGCGCCGGCCAGGATGTGACTATTGCTATTGCTTTTTTCATTATGCTTCATTTCCATCATTACATACATACATACATAACTTCACGCCAGTTCCCTTGCGGGGTAGGCACGAACAACAGAGTGCCATTTAGGCTTATTCTTACACACCTCACTTGCCTCTTTGACATTCATAACTCTTGTCATGCAAGCTCGTCTGTTCTTAAGGCTCCTGACATCACCTTCTGCTAGTACACGATCAATTTCCATCATTGCTGACCAAAATAAACAATTACAAGAACGCATGTTTATAATAATAATAATAATACTGCGACGGGCAGACGCCCTACTCCCAGACCTCTAGTACCACTAGCAGTTTACCCGAATAGCCCGTTACTTTTCATTCTCATTTTCCACAATAGCCCTACACTGGCCGAGGCTTGTCCTTGGGTGTATTATGATATGGTGTAGACAGGTATAATCGCCGGTCAGTGTCACGCCATATTTACATTAAAATTGTCAAGGGGCCTCTACATGTTGGCCTTCCCATGGCCCCATGCAAGCCTTTTAAAAGTCCGGGGCATTTTTATGGCCCGTGGTCTTTAAAGACATACATTAATATAATACTATTCATTCATTTATTTCAGAAAATTGAGTAGTTCCTTATTATACAATTTTATAAATATTTCCATATTACCAAAGTTCAAATTAATTCACAGCACAAAATTAATTAATAAGACAAATACTAGGGCATTACACCATTATAACAAACTTCGCACAAAAATTAAGAGAAAAAAAAAAAACGAAAAAATGTGTCAGTGGTTTTCTCCATATTACTCAGAAAAAAATCGAAAAATAATTTTGAAGTTCAGATGCAAAATATTTTTTTTATTTGATGTACGACCGTTTTTATTCAAGTTATAGCCTGTTGAAAATCACCCAAAATATATATATTTTTTTGCTCCCTTAATTTTTGTGCTACAAAAATCTCTTCTAGGTAACATAATTTAAAAGTACTTACTTTTTACTTTATAGATTTTAATGCAATTAACACTGTTTCAATTAATTTAGGATCCAGAGGACCAAGACATCGATAGGACAATGTGGGGTGAATTGGAGTCCGAATCTGAAGAAGAGTCTGAAGAGGGTATGGCATATTTTAATTATCTGTCAAATATTTTATATGTGTTCATTGTTGGACTAATATTTTAAGAAATTATTTATTTAATTAAGTTACAATGCTTCAGAATTGATTTTAACACAGCTAATGTTAGTAGTGAGTAGATTTAGGTTAACGCTTATTTGTTGAATTAACTCAATTTGATTATAGTACATACAAACATGTTGTACAAATTGATTTAATATAAAATAACTTGTCCATAGTATAGGTTAAGATTTAACTGTGAACTAATTTTGGTTTCTTAAGCCAACAGTAGGTTGTTTATATAAAAGCATGAATCATTCAATGTCATTGAACACCATCGTGTCGTTTCAGTCGTGTGCCTTTTTTATTAAATTTAATTTGGTTGATCCGTCTAATACCAGCATTACTAACCGATGATTTAAATTGTAATTGAAAACTAGATATGATACTGATGAACTTGTTAGGTATATCCTAAATGCTTCATTGCACTTCGTAAGCGTGATGTAGGGGCTCACGTGCTACATATGGAGAGCAATCCCTATACTAGGTCACCACATTCTACGAGGTCTGAGGTCGGCGAGGTGCCTTGCTGTAAAAGTATTTCGAACGATCACAGATGTCTGATCTGTAAGTTCATATAGCGACATCTCCAATCTATTTAGCTTTTGCCTCAAAACTTGCTTTGCCAGTCCATTAGATAAGATATTACTATTTACTTTCAAGAGGTCAGATGATTCTATGTAAGAAACCATTTTGTGGCTTAGCTGGTTCAATTCGACTATACATTTAAATTAAGGTAACATAATAATCGCCAGACAAACACACACATACATCCCCAAGCTAAGCCAGTTACGCTTGTGTTATGGATAATATACAATGGACCACTCTGGGGCCGATCCCAGACCCCACAGGAAACAATGGAAACTTCGTTTACGAAATTTACCATGCCAGGAATCGAACCCGGAGCCTTTGCGTTCCAGCGAGCTCGGCCGGCTAAGACTTAGCCCGCTCAACCGCAGAGAACGTCTGTATATTGTAACAGTAAAAAAAAATAGTATTTTATTAAGTTTTCGCGATTAGTACACGTAATAAAAACTGAAAAGTGGCAAACATCGGAATGAAAAACAAATGAAATACCGCGCTTAAAACCAGTACAAATATCTTAAGAATTGTTTGATGAGTAAACACTACGATTTTTCTTTTTTTATTTGTTTAGAGGAATCAGCAGACGAAGCGGAGAAACCTGGTGAGGGCGACGTGGCTGCGGGCGTGGCCACTCCTGGCGAGGGGCTCGTGACTCCGTTGGGCATCTCCTCGGTGCCGCCCGGCATGGAGACGCCCGACACCATCGAGCTCAGGAAGAAGAAGCTCGACACAGACGTCGAGGGGTGAGCACTCGCCTTCTTGTGTCGTCCTGTCACGTTACATGGTCTTTTCATCATTCACCATGCGACTGCGGCCACATGTTATATATATCTTATCATCTTACTTTTAAAATATCATGATAGAAAGCATTTTGATTCCTTTTTAGCAATAATTAATGCGGAATTTCACTATTTTTACTTGAACCTACTTATGACGTCATAGATTTTGTATGATACACTCATACAAAATCTATGAGTAAGTTCATAAAAAAAGGTCTATTGTCATTCTATTGACTCTGCACATGAAACCATGTACTGACGATATATCTATAAATAACATACAATGTAAAAATAATAATGGATTTTTGAGACTGACAAATCAAACAATTGCTAACTTCTGTTATTAAAATAAATAATAATGGTTCATAAAAATCCCAGGGCTGAACCTCCCGTTTATAGGGAAACAGTATATCCGCCATGCTTGTTTAAGGCGGATTGGCGGGTTTGATATATCGGTTATCTCGATGTGCAAGTTTCATCATGATGTTTTACTTTGCTGTTGTTGGCACAATGCACATTAGGTCAGATAACTGCTTAACTGGTGCATGATTTCCGTCCAGGATTAAAATCCGCGCCCTTTGCGTTTGAGACGCGAGTGAGTTTTTGAACTCCCAATGTCAGTAATAACATCTTATATAACTAAAATTGAATGAATATAAAATGTACCTAGTTTATTATACGAAAGGTGGAAATTGACCTATTTAAGCACGAGATGGTTTGGCACACGACCGTAGTTAGTGAGGGCGCTAATAGTTCGAGTGCCTAAATGGGCCTTTCACTCGAAGTTAACACTCTGCTTTTCATTTCGAATATAAACAAACAACTAGATTACTACATTAGAGAAGTAGTTGTTAAACAAACAACTACTTCTCTAATGAAATCAGGCCTTAAATTTATATTTAAATCTCATGAATTCATTTCATACATCACATAGATGAAATGTCAATTAAATTTGTTTTTCTGTAGTATTTTTTGTCACTGATGATAGTAAATAATATTTAGCTCAAGTTTATGTATTTTCAGTAATAATTTAGTGTAAAGTAATTTATAAGTATAAAATGATGTTACAAAATTGTTGATATTTTTTTATTACAATTTATACTGGGCTTTAACAGTGGGTGTAAAAAAAGTTGGGACATGAGTCACATGCATTATTTATGGTTCGGATACTTTAAAATTTTTTGGCTGTAGGGAAAATCCTTTCCCAGGTATGAAAAGTACTGTTTTCATCCCTCTGATCAGGTAACTTCAAGCATACTTTAAGAGTATGAGAAGTGAAAAACGCTTGTGTAGGCATGGCTTCTGGAGTTACAAATGATATGTTTTCTAGGGGTGACACTCCAGCCCTGTATCAAGTGTTGCCGGAGCGCCGAGTGGGGCTGACCAGCGGAATGATGGCCTCTACACATGTATACGATATCAATGCTGCCAATCCTGGTAAGAATATTGCTGTTTAATATTATAATAAGATAAGAAGTCTTGGTATCCCAATTGACCTCTATTATTACCACTGGTCTGTCATGTCAGCTGAATATAAACGAAGTACAAAACAAAATACGAACATAAGTAACTTTTTATTTCCCCGGTTCTGTTGTATTTAGTGCCTTGACTATCAATGTTCGGAGTATGGGATGCAGTGACGTGATGACGCAATATTTATATATTAGTTTACGAATAGAATGTTACTCAATAAATAAGAAAATGGTTTATCTGTCTTGTAGATGTGATATAACGGTGAATACTGTTTTATCGATCCTTTCTTAGAGATGTTAAGAATAACCGCAACGAATAAAAATAACTAGATGGCGCTAAAGAGTAATGCTACTAGAAACGGCTCATAAAGAATCGATAAAACAGATCAATTACTTTCTTGCTCTCTGTTACTGATGCTCACATTACATGAATTCGCCATTAAACGCCATTATCTTTATCAAGGATTCTTGACCACTATTGTAAACCTTAAAATTTAATAATATTATGAAATGTATAAATGTCGTGTCTGTACATTGAAATGATTAAAAAACAACAACTAGGATATACTACATAAACAAGAGAGCAACCTATGCAATTTTGTTTAGATTTCTTGTCTGTTCGGGATTCACGTAAAAACTACTGGGCTGATTTGGATGCGGTTTTCACTAATCGATACCAAATTCTTAGACTTAAAATCTGCGCTACTTTTTATCCCAGTTTTCCTGGGAATGGTTTAAAGTGGCCACGTTAAAATCTTTCAGATTCCGATGCCATTTTTACACTGATTGAAACCAAATTTTCTGAAATGAAATCTCTGATACGTTTTATCCCGGCAATCTCATGGGATTTTACCCGGAAATAGTTTAAAGCTATTAAGGCGCATAGGAACTAAACTATTCCGACACAATTTACACTTAAACGATAGCTTACATTCATTTTAAATATTGCCGGGCTTTATGGTTTAAAATTGTATACATAAAAGTTAGCTGATTCGGATACGGTTGTTACTAAAACAATATAATCCTAACTAACTAACGCCGTTGGCTCAGCGACCCAAAGTGAGTCTTGGCCTTCCAAACGAGAGGACGCCATTTTCCTCTGTTCTTGCGAAGTGTATTGCCAGTTGCGTGCTTGTAGTGCGGTCAAGTCGGCTTCCACTCTAACCTTCTAGCGACATTTAGAACGAGCAACCCGTCGTCGAAAACAATATAATCCTAGACTTTTTATATTTCCTGGGATTTCCTAACTACAAAACCACGTGATATTGGCTTAATATGAGTTTTTATATTTATTTCACATCTTTAGTAGAATAGATGTAGTTATGTATGCCTTTAGTAACGGGAATCTTTGGAATTCATGTATTATCCTACTAAAAAATTCGTTGACCTGCTGAAAATACCGTTTGATTTTAAATACTGGCAAAATAATTGTAATCTATGTTACCTGTCAAACGTGGTCAAAGTCGCGGGCATATGGTAGTTCTAAATAAAACCAATAGTAATAAAATGAATGTGTCACTGCAAGCCGGCCACCGACTTCTCATTAGAAAGCATTAAAGTTCTGTGCCTGCGAAAAGCCTATGCAGATACGGTACTACTCCTACCGCAAGCTATGAAGGCCAGTTTGCCACATTACAATAGTGACATAAACATTTACTTATTTATTTGAAAGGACCGAGTATTGGAATGAAAATACTATACATACATTATTTCTACACAATAAACAAATACAGAAAGAGACAGACAAAAATGTGTCACAAAAAGTCATATTTAATCAGATTTTTCTATACTGCTATTTTCCCTGTTATCATCACCTCCATTAATTATAAATTCATTTTCTAAAATATCTATTCTCAAACTCTTTCATTCTTCATACTCTTCCCTTATTAATTTAACAGTTGTTTTACAATCTTTTCCTAGTCTTCTTTAGTCACATGTTGAAATTACACACATCACTATTAACCTAAAAGAGCAGCAACTTGCTCTTTCAAATGTAGTTATTAACTTACACGAAACTTCATGAGCAAAAGATTATACTATGCATTAACTTTTATTAATTCGGACGAATAGTGAAACGAGGCGCAGCGGCAAGCGCTTCAGCCGCTGCAAGCAGCGAGACAGCTCCTGCCGGTGGGGTTGAGGTGACTCTGGACCCCTCGGAGCTGGAGCTGGAGCCCGAGGCAGTCGCGGCGCGCTACGAGCGCCACCTGAGAGAACATCGCCCGAAGGCACACGAGGACCTCTCCGACATGCTGGCTGACCATGTTGCCAGGCAAAAGGTATATTTCGCACACTTCACTTTTGACAAAGCAATAAGTAGTGAATATAATATTTTATTTTTGTTTCTTTATTGGAAGGCTAGCAAAACAGGCAGAAGGAAAATTAGACTTGCTTCCGGCTAAAAAAACCTAATGGAAAGTGGTTACCGTCACCTTTGGATGTTTTCAACAATGCAATGTCAGTCTTTAGGATGAAATAGAAGGGATGGTATAAAAGTGATGCCATAGAGCGATGAGACGAGAGGAATGGGGTAGAGGGGACGGAATAGGAAGAGCAGGACATGGGCCATCAGAATTCTCAATGTTAATAATATATTCTGAAATTATCTGTAGGTACACAACAGAACAGGCTTTTTAGTATACCATTTGTTAAAGCGCCATCTAGCTCTTAGCTAATGTTAGTCTCCAACATCTTTTTAACGATCGTAAACAAGCGAAAAGAGGTTAGATGGCGCTAAGTGACGATAAAACAGCGTCAAAGGTCGATAGTCTGACAGCGAGGCCATCCTCATTCACCACACCACATAATAATATTAATAAACTTTTTGCATTAAACTTAAATAAAACAGGTAATATAATATATCAAGGCTATTTGGATATCAGCAAACACATTCGTCACATCCATCCAATATACGACGGCACACCGTCCTTTCACGCCACTCCGCTGGGAGCCCATGCGGTTACACCATCTTTATTATTTATTATATTATCATTATCATCTTACGTCTTCCATACAGCAAATAAAGCAATTGTCAATTTTTCTGTTATTATCATTATTTTCCACGAAATGTAAACTATGCGCGATATTATGTGTTTATTTTGTTTTCAGAACAAACGAAAGCGACAGCAGAATACGGACTCAAAACAAGCGAAGAAATACAAAGAATTCAAGTTCTAATTACAATATTAAATGTAATTTTATTTTTAAGCTAAGTGGTGTTTACGTGATTACTTGTAGATGTTAACACTGGTACAATAAATGATATCCTGCAGTGTAACTTGTATTTTTAATGGTTTATTTTATAGCGACGTTAGCCAATCTCCTCTGTTGGGTCTAAGATTTCATCAAGTTTGCATACATGCACCAGGAGGAATGAGGAAAACGGAGAAATATATATCTCCTCCGTTTTCCTCATTCAGCCTTCATCGGTGGTCTTACACAGGACTGCGATATACGAGGCTGCAAAACATTCTACATTAACGTAACATATTACTTACAAACTGTTTCGGTAGACTATTGTGTGGGCATTATCATAATAGGTTAACTATAATATACATACATACCTAATGTTATGTACCCCGGCATAATTCTCAGCAAAGTAAACCGTAGCAACTCCCGCTTTCTTACTTATAGCATGTAATTAAGTGGGATAA
Organism: Dendrolimus kikuchii; assembly: GCA_019925095.2. NCBI lineage: Eukaryota > Metazoa > Arthropoda > Insecta > Lepidoptera > Lasiocampidae > Dendrolimus > Dendrolimus kikuchii. The sequence goes on from CM034405.1 coordinate 6,602,447, forward strand.
ATGAAAAGGCATCATCCACAAACACCTACAAGTTCTTTGTTCCTACCATTTTTATTCGTATTTTATGTCTGGCAAGAAAGTTAATTAAATTAGTATAGGCGATTTTTTGATTTATAATAAAACAATCGCCTACAATTTAAGTTATTCTTGATTAATATAATTTTGAATTTAGTTGTACTTGTTTTAAGAATCAAAAATTTTAACTTGATTTATTTCAATTTTATTAATCGACTAAATCTTAGCAGCCCAACTGACATTTGCTAAAAAAATTATGGCACATCACTAACCTAACAACTTTTCAGCTGGACTTCGTACTCGCATTTCTTTTGTTTTTGTTAAAACTTAATTTAATTGTAGGTTCAGTACATTTTTTAATTCAGTTCAGTATTTTCATAAAATGGCACGCGTTTTAGTTGGTGTAAAAAGAGTTATTGACTACGCTGTTAAAGTAAGTAATAGTAGTTAAGTGCAAAGGTTACTTTGACTTCGTAAGCATTTTGTTTTAAAATATCTATTTTCTTTTAACTAATGTAGTGATATATACATAACGGTACCGTCTCACGATTTCCCCTAACGTAATATGTTATAAGAGTAATCTAATCACCATGAAGGCTGGTGGAGTTATCATCATCATTAATCTTGGCTGTGTCCTCTTTATTCATATAAAAACTATAGAATCGTTAGCTTATTACTTTATAACACATTATTACAATAATGCAGTTTATTACACTCATGATGCTCTTTCTTACTCCAACAATTTCTTATCAGAGAGACCTTGAACTCAAATGTATAAATAAATCTTTTTAGGTATAATTTTATGATTCCCATTTCTGTAATAAGCCTCGTCTCATAGTTGCATATAAATTAAATTTGGCATATAACTAGATCTATCTACCGTAAATTAAGAGTATACTCTAAGGCTTATGCTAAAATTGTTTAAGACATGTTCTTAATTAGTTGCTCATTTATCTAATAACTGAAAACACAGCTACATTATTTAAAATTTAACTATTCCTTTAAAATTCCTCAGACAGAATTCATTCATCAATTAATTTTGAAATTTGCTAGGTCCGTGTCAAACCAGATAAATCTGGTGTAGTAACTGATGGCGTGAAACACTCAATGAACCCGTTTGATGAGATTGCTGTAGAAGAAGCTGTAAGAATGAAAGAAAAAAAATTAGCCAGTGAGGTTATTGCCGTTTCATGTGGACCTGCGCAATCACAGGTGAATTGAATAAGTGTTTAATAAAATTGAATAATTCTCTTGTGATAAATATTTTTCATATCAGCCTCTAGTGGTTTTTAATGTGTTATTATACAACTTAACCCGTCAAATTCCCCAATTTCGATGCTCTGTCTCTAAATTGAGGACTTGGTATCAGGTTCAGGGTCAAATCTAAAATGACTGCATTGTAACATTTGTCATATATCAAAAGAAAGAGAATTTTGCTTTCATACAAATCCTGTATAAACAGAGTGAGACAACAACAATAAATTGTTTTGACCTCTCGAAATTCGAGCATGAATTCGTGCTATATCTAGTGAAAAGTGAACCGACAGTGACAGCTGACCGCATGACAACACAAATTCATGATAAATTGAAGTATGGTGGCTAATACAAAAGGGATAGTTAATCAAAATTAGTCACAAATCACAATTGAAATATGATCTGAATTCTACCTGTAGTCTTATTATTGGCCAATTCCTATATCTTACTTATTGCTTCACTCGTTCTACCATTGGTTTAATTTTGACATTATATATTATATTATTGTATGGAGCTTACGTCAAATTTTAACTGATAGTAAGGCGCAAATGAATGGCTTGTAAGATATAGGAACTGGGTGTAAATTTAGTGTCCAAGTAGCCATGACCAATAACTATCTAAGATTATGTTAATATAGTTAGTGATTAAAACTTGCTAAGCTTGAATTGGTGTGGATGATAGCTGAGATTGTCACCAAGGGCAGTTGCCCTGCACTATTCATCTTTATTGCTATCTCTGCCTGATCACATACATACAAATCAGTAGTGACGGTAGTTGCAGGAGTAAAACAACCCATGCTTTATAAATATGTATAATTTTATCTACAATATGTAGCGGAAATAATTAGCAATTAATGTTTTTTTCTTATTGCTGAAGCACAGCAGACAGGCTGATGGCCCAACTATGATGGAAAGTGGTTACCGCCACCTATGGACACTACCAACACCAGAGGAGCTGCCAATGTGCTGCTGGCCTTAAAGGAGGAACTGGAATCTAGCCACTGATGCCGGAACACAAAAATTTTTTCATGGCGGGATACTCACGGCCAACGTTGGTTGGTAGCCATCCAGTCGGGCAAATGCCTTACCACCTGGCTGTGGGTTGTTTTGTCGCCTCTTATGACAGGCCACCCCAACGCAGGAATCAGTAGTCTTTTTCCTTTCCTGCATGGAGCAAAGGTACAGGATTATTGCACATTTAAATTTAAAAAAATCATGATGATTTCTTTCTGTCTATAATGTTGGTTCCACACTATGCATTATCTTTAGCAGACTGGCCAGTGAGCCACAGTAGTAACATGGCACAAAAACTTTTTGGTCTTTTTATTTATGCGTATTATGGTAATGACTATTTGGAAGATATTGTGTTAATAAGTTCTAATATTATAGGAAACTCTGAGAACAGCCCTAGCCATGGGTGCTGATCGGGCCATTCATGTGGAGGTGGCTGGTGCTGAGTATGATACTCTCCAACCAATCCATGTAGCAAAGATCTTAGCTAAACTATCAAAGGATGAGAAGGCTGACCTAGTTATTGTAGGGAAACAGGTAATATACAAACTATCTTAGAAAATTAGATAATTTTATAATTTGAAGTAACACTGCAAAGAAGAGAACTAATAATTTTTGTGTATGTTGTATTGTTGAGGGTCACTTTACACATAGACTGCTTACTGAACTTAATACTTGAAACTTAACTGTATGTCTAAATTTTTTGATTGTGCTCAATGGTTATTGCATGATCTACTCATCAAAGAAATACAATGATTTTGGGTGGGTTATAAGAAACTTTATTATCTATTTAAAAACCCTATGAGCTCCTTAGATTAGCTGCAGAAGACTGGACAAGATATGAATTTGTTACAAAAAATTCCTGAAATTCAGTCATATGTTGCTTAGAAAATATACAACAAAATGTGAAGTATAGTTGTGGTTTTTAGTTCAAAAACCCGAGTCCCTTTTCAATCAGTCTGTGGAGTCAAATCTTGGATAGGAGCATGCACTGCTTGGGCAGTTTTTCTCATACTTATGGGCATATTGTTACTATGACCATATATTGACAGTGTAAGAAAACATTGTGAAGAAAGATACCCATCCAGTTTATTAATATATGAATTCTGTTTACCTGTCTTCAATAAGGATTTTCATACTCTGCATTCCCCTGAAATTGGGTGCCAAGATATTAGCATTGAGGCTTGTGTGTGGATATTATATGTGAAATCAATATTTGATTTTTTCTAGGCCATAGATGATGATTCCAACCAGACTGCACAAATGACAGCTGCCTTGCTTGACTGGCCGCAGGGCACTTTTGCTTCAAAGGTAATTTAAACTTGTTTATATGTATGTATATTAATAATAATAAAATTGAGATATCTATTTGATTTTATAATAAATGACACGATTATTCAACTATTTTTTAGTAGTAATTACGGCTACTAAAAAGTGATTGAAACTGAAATACAAATTATACAATATCACACATAAACCTGTTAAAATGTAGATTTCATTATGTGTACATGAAAAATTAAGAAATTACTATATATGTCATCATTTAAATGAAAACTTCTATTCTTATGGCCGATTCCTGTATATTACTAACCATTCATTTGCCTTACTAATAAAATTTGATATAAGCTCCATACAAGTAACAATAAATTTCTACAGATGATAAGGCAATTGAATGATTAGTAAGATATAGGAATCGGCCATTAATTTTAATTCATCATGAATTATATTATGTCTTAACTATAAAATTATGCATTCTCCCTGATAAAAATCTTTCAAATTTTCCAAAAAGTGGATCAATCTGTAGATGACTTTTTTTGATCAGGTTGAAAAGTCTGACTCAGGCTTGACAGTGACCCGTGAGATCGATGGGGGATTGGAGGTTATCAAAACCAAATTGCCAGCTGTGATCAGTGCAGATCTTAGACTGAATGAGCCCAGATATGCAACACTACCTAATATCATGGTAAGATATATCTTATGTATTTAGGGATTCTGTTAATACCTCAAATGTTGAAGGGAACGATCTAAATATATACTTGGTAAGGGAATATATGACAAATGCCCAGTAAAAAACTAATTACCGTAAAGCTTCCTTACACTAGTATAATACAAAGTCGCTTTCCACATGTCTGTCTGTATATCTGCTAACTCTTAAACCACGCAAATATTTTTTCACTGAAGTTTATATATAAAAACCTATCCTTTTACATGTAAAATAGAACTACTTCGCAGAGTTTGACCGGTGGCGTATCACAGGGAAATCTATATTATAAAATTCTAAACACGCCGTGTCTATACATTAAAGCTATTAAAAAAAAACAAACGGGAAAAGACTATATAACCGATGGAGAACACTATGCAATTGTTTTTAGATTTCTTGTCTGTTTGTTCAGGATTCACGTAAAAACTACTGGGCCGATTTCGATGCGGTTTTCACTGATCGACATCTAATTCTTAGACTTAAAATCTAATTAATAGAAAAATATCTGGGAATAATTTAAAATAGCTTGATTAAAATAAATCGAATTCCAATGTGATTTTTTACTGATCGATAACAAAATTATATAATAAATTGTGTGATATTTTTTAAATCCGGGAATCCCGCGGGAATTTTCCCCGGAGCGGTTTGTAGTTGTTCAGGTGCGTAAAAATTAGCTTATTCCCACACAGTTCTCACTAAAACCATAGCTTACATTCTTTTTCAAATGATGCGGTATTTTATGTCTCGGGAATTTCAAGTGCAGCGTAGACGAAGTCGTGGGCATATCCTAGTCCTATATAAATAAATGGCATCTCAAATCACTCTTGTCTTAAAGTTAGTAGTATTTTTTTTATATGTTGACATTGTTTGATTGATTTTGTTTTTAAATAACACAAACAAGCAACAACAGAATGACTATCTATTATGACGACCTCTGTGGTGGAGTGGGCTAAGCCTTTGCCGGCCTACCTCACTGCAACGCAGAGGCTCCAGGTTCGATTCCTGGTATAGTAAATTTCGGAAACGTATTTTCTCCTTTATTTGCTATAGTCTGGGTGTCTGGGATCGGCCCCAGAGTAGTAGTACGTTGTATATATTACCCATAACATAAGTGTAACTTACTTAATTTGGGGATATACAATATGTGTGTTTGTCTGCCGATTATTATTATACTTCATCTAATCATTTACAATAGCTACACAAACTTTTTAGAGTTAAATGTTGACTGTTAGCACTCTTATATCTATTCCCCACATTATAAGTTTATGGACAGTCAAAGCAATTGAGATACTTCTTATATACATACTTACAAAGCGTTGCAGTCTCATAGATTTTGTACGAGTATATCTCATATATATCATATCACTTATAACGTCTTACATTTGTTACAATTAAAAGCAATCAAATAGTTCTATCATGATATTTTAAACATGATAAGACACTATTTTAACTCCTGTTCTTTTATGGGCAAAAATATTAGAAGGTATTGTAACATGTCTCCGGATCCCTGTTAGCTAGTTTGAGACGGATTATATGCATGCTTAATTTGGTAAACCAAGCCTTAAATATGTAATTTGTTTCAACAGAAAGCCAAAAAGAAGCCCCTCAAGAAAGTGGCAGCCAAAGATCTAGGTGTAGACCTTTCCCCTAGGATCAAAGTGATTTCTGTGGAAGACCCGCCAGTAAGACAGGCAGGCTCCATAGTGCCTGACGTAGACACACTTGTGGCCAAACTAAAGGAGGGAGGGCACATCTAAACTCATATTTGAACATTCAGTTTTGAGTCGAGGCTTGAGTAGTCTAGCTAAAAGTAAATGGCACCTTAAAGAAAAATATCACTAAAAAATATATCAAACAAGAGGCCCCGACAGATGTTGTCCTGCCCTGAAAAAAAAAATCTAAGACTCGATCCCAACGTCGCCTACCGGTTCCACTTGTGGCTTTAAACCTCCTAAGGACCCACCCACTCAAATTTCAAAAAAATCATGAATATCGGTCCAGAAGATAGGAGGATCCTAGAACCCGATCCCAGCGCCACCTACCTGTTACTATCTAAAGAATCCGGGGACCCAATCAAACGCGCACAAAAAAGTTCATCAAAATCGGTAAACTCGTTCACAAGTTACGCGCGTACATACATTTCTACAATTCATTTATATTTACATAGATTTTATTGGGGGTAAATAGAAAATATAATATACGAATTTTCTTTTTTAGCAGTCTTTTTTATCGAAAAAAATTATCATTACTCTGTTAATACTTTTATCACCATACTTAAATAATTGACAGATGGAAATAATATTTTTTTTAAATATACAGATAGCTATATAATTAATAAATACTATCCAAATTACATTAAAGATACTTAAAGAAATAAATAGGAACTAATTATTTAAATACCGACTATTAAGATCCTGCTTACTTGCACACCATTGAAAGTGGTAAAATGTACTGAACCATGTATTTCTAGGAATAACACCTGTAGACAACTACATTTATGCAAGAATAAATATTTGCATTTCTTGAATAACTATTCCAATTGGAGACATTGTACGTACGAAGACGCTACTGAATATTTAATTTATTTCAAGTCAATGATATAGTAACGAAAAATGTTAACGCCATCTAGCGATGATGTAAAATTTCAAATTCATCTTGTAGCTTAGATAACTTTAAGATAGATGGCAGGAATAATGCAATCCTTGAAAAAGATGCAAGATCTGAATGTTACCTATTTCTCAATGCAAGTTTAAGACTGATCATAGTTGCAAGATATGGCACAGAGGGTCATGTAATTAACACAATAAGTTGCATTAAGTCTAGACTTAAAATTGAGTGTTGTTTAGTGTGTTTGTTTTACTTTATAGACCCATTTTCTATTATTAGTTATTTCCATCATGAAGTTTTTGGGATATTTTATGAAGTGAGTTTTATCAATAGTGTAGTTATATGTTTAATAATTTTGTTATGAAATAAAACATAATTGTAATAAGTATGTGTTTTTCTTTAGACATAGTACTGAATATATAAATAATCGTCCCTATCTTAGGGGAATAGTCTGTTGTCACGCTTTTTTGGCCGATTGGTGGAATCGGCAGGTTTTGCTTTTGATGGTTTTTATCATCATCATCATCATCATCATATTGTTATTGTAACAATAATTATGAAAACCTATTTTAGTGGTGTATATTGTATTGGTGTGTAGCAAACCGATACCCAAGTACGTTGGAAACTAATCTACCATCATGACTTGCAAATGAGAGTTGGTTATTGTAAATGTATTTCATTTATTTAAAAAATTCAATTTTTCTCAATATAGGTTTATTGGTTATGACACTTATGAAATACAGGCTTATACATACATACCTAAAGCCTGGTTTACATTTGTATTATTGCAACTTTGTACTTTATACAACTTGCGGAGCTGGCGACTTAGTCCTTATGATATATAAAATAGACATCTGTCTAAACGATGATAAGGACTTATTTGTACGTTGACGTATGCAAATTTTAATTGGACTTTACTGCAAATAAAAAATACAAAAATAGTTCTAAAGTTTAATTAAGTATTTTATGTCTCGCCGCTGTATGGTTGGTACCATACAATCTTTCCTTCAAGACATCCCGTAACCAACATATGGAAACGTGGGCTGAACCTGGAACTCACCACCAGGTCCTGGTGTATGCCCAGACTCTGACCAACGTCCACCATTGGTCTTGGGGCTGTAAGGTCCTTCACGCAATGGGATAATTCACTGCAGTCCTTGTTCAGAGCTAAGAGGCGCATACCACGTCCAAAGGGAGAACATACTAAACGACCATCCGCTGAGTAACATAGTTCCTGCAATAGATAAACACGCAGTAATTACCATTTAAATCCAGATAAATCTAGAATTTTATCTTTGTAGAATAACCATAGTAATGAAAAGACGAGTAAGATAGAATGATTGTAGACTTCTTGCTTGGAAGTAGTGTTGGGCAGGACATAATTTTAAAATGAGTTTGTAAGAGTAACATAACATTTTGTACTGAACCAGTACAATCTACCACTTCAAATGAGGCAAGGAGATTTGTACCGTTTGTACTACGGCAGTACATTTGAACCGATGAGGCCGCTGAGTAGGTAAGCGTCTTCCCTCATTTGTCCCGTTCAAAACTTCTAGTTCGGAAATATTCGTTAGGAATCGGATGAGATCTGCCTCGCTCACCTTATTTTACTAACAGTCGGTACTATGAAATTGTCATGTTAATATCCATAGAGGCGTTACTGTACTGTTGTAGCACAAGCCTCGTTCCGTCCTTACTCTTACGTTTGAATAGTAGCGCGACAAAAAATACGAAGTGGTACATTTCAAATTTTGAGCCGTATCAGTAAAATTGTATTTTGTACGGGTCAAATGTACTGGGCTCACACGTGTACTGCTCATCGCTACTTGGAAGTAAAAATGGTTTCAATAATTCTGTTTCGGCAAAAATGATGTCTGTCTGTTAGCGCATAACTAAACCGAGAGTGGTCCAGACCAGTATGTTTAAGTCGGTGTGTACACACGAGAACTCAAAAGACTCATATTCTGAAAGTATGTTTGGCGTTGCCTGATCACAGAGATAAAAACAGTACTTTTCGTCCCTGGGAAACGATTTTTCCTACTGCCAAAAAATTAAAAACTGCGAAGCATATAAGAAATACGACTCATGTCCCAACTTTATACAGCCACTGTTAAATTGCGGCATAAATTGTAATAAAAAATATCAATAATTTTGTAACATCATTTTATACTTATAAATTACTTTTCACTAAAATATTATTTAATTTACATAAATTCGAGCTAAATATTTACTAACGCCAATGACAAAAAAAAATAATGGCTGGTAATACATATAATTATTAAGATACCATATTGACAGAAAGTATGAACGAAAGAAAAATTTAAATTAAAGAATGACTAAAAAGAATAATAATATGTCTAATGAGATTTGGACAAAGACAATAATACATCGTTTTCCTAAGGAGAAGAGACTAAGTTCGTCGATACCTTGATGAAACCTTTGCCCTCGTTGGTCTCCTCGATGTAGTAGAGCAGCCTGTCCCTGTTCTGGCGTATGTAGTTCTTGGTGCCCCCAGTAATCGCCTCCGCGGCCAGCTCGGCCATGGCCGAATCGCGCGACATCTGCCCGGACGTCGACGGCGTGCTGTTGTCAATAGGGTAGTTGACAATTCAATCAACTGAGACATTCTTTTATTATAGTGTATTCTAAACCCAGAAAGAAAAACGGACATTGACCTTCGGCAGCACTGCAGGCGTAATTAAAGCGTTTTCATGGGTTAGCTTTTAAAAATACTAAAGTTGGTGTGTATAGAAATTTAACCGATGGTCAAAACAAAATAATCGCTAACAATATATGCCTAAACAGCGATTACTTTATTTTGACCGTCGGTTAAATGTCTATGTACACCATTCTAAGTGAATTTTGATCTTGACAAAAATAAACATAACAGAACATGTCATCGTCTCACCGTCGTTAGTAATTCTACTTACAGGGCCTAATTCTGCTATTACAATATCGTCAGAATGGTCGACCATAGACGTCATATTCGCTATACAACTATTACGACGCCAGCAGTTGACTATTCTAACATTATTGTAATATCGGAATTGATGCACAGGTTAGGTAGCCATCTTATTTTTTTAATGAAATAATAATAAACAGCAAGCGGTTTTTTAAATTATAAAATAGTACTGTTTTATTACTCTTCATCTATGGTCGTTTCATTTTCCGAAGACGAAAAAGTAATTTGTCGATATATATCTAATCTACTTCTCCTAATTATTATTTTTATATTACAAACGTAACGTGTAGAAAGATGTTTGCAACTTCTGATTGACAGCTTCGCAAACAATGCGTCGATTGCCCCGCCCCCTACCAAGACGCGCGGTGGACGCATTAACAACACAGAAACTATAATTTAATTGTTTCTTTTCACTGGTAACATAATATGTATGTAGTAAATGTCTGTTTTTCGGTCAGAATTTGAAACGGAGTTTAGTCGTGGTAGCTTAGCAATTCTCTCTAGTTACAAAATGGCGTTTCCAGCCCAGCAAATGTAAGTTATGGGATGTTATTGGAATATTTATTATACTTTTTATCATCTTACAAAAATGCTGCAGGCTCATAGACAAGTGTAGCAAATTCATAAATCTAACGCGTCAAATAGCTTAAAAAATAACCGGCAGATAAACAAACAAATTGGACATATATCCCCAGGTTAAGCAAGTTACGCTGTCGTTATGTTTATTATACAACGCCACTCTAGGATACATCCCAGGCACCCAGACCATAGTAAGCAATGGAGTCTGTTTGAACACGGAGCCATATTGTATTGATTTTCAATGCGAAGAACCGATCCAGCTCCTTTATGAAAACTCTACCTGATAGAATATTGATGGTTGAATTTTTAATATTGGGTTAGCAACTAAGTGATTGTGGATTTTGTCAACACATGGATTTTACTACCTTTTGTTTCGTTAACGTGTTCAAAATATCAAGCTTATATAGATTAACTAGTCTAGCCATAAATACTGTTACATAAAAACTTTTCTTTTTTTCAACTTTTTAATTATTTTGAATTTGGACACGTATATTATTTTAAAAACTTCTTTCGATTTTGCGCCATTTCACATATTTTTTCGTGTTCATTATCAAATTACTATATGGAATGGGGTGTTTAAAAAAATATGATTGCAGTAATCGCCTTGCACAAAGTGGGTATGGAGCCGTCGGTCATATTCCAGACACTTCAAAAGCTTGGTATCAGCCGTATGTTCGTATATCGTACTATCAACAGATACAACAACACTTCGTCTGTCGAAGACCAGAAAAGATCGGGGCGGCCGCGTGCTGTTAGAACTACAAAGGCTGTTAAGCTTGGTATCAGCCGTATGTTCGTATATTGTACTATCAACAGATACAATAACACTTCATCTGTTGAAGACCAGAAAAGATCGGGGCGGCCGCGTGCTTTTAGAACTACAAAGGCTGTTAATGCTGTTAAAGCCAGAATTCGTCGAAACCCCATTAGGAAGCAAAAAATCTTATCGCGAGAAATGGAGATTCCCGCTAGGACTCTGTCGCGTATTATAAAACAAGACCTGAAGCTTCAGGTGCTTATCGTCGATATACAGGACATGCCCTAAATCAATTTTTACAATTAAAGAGAGTGGATCGATCAAAACGCCTTCTGTCGCGATACGCAGGTGAAAGGCACAGAAATATCCTTTTTACCGATGAAAAAATTTTCACGATTGAAGAACACTACAATAAGCAAAATGATGAAGTGTACGCTCACAGTTCTAAAAAAGCTGCTCAAGTGGTCGGAAAGGTATAACGTGGTCATCATCCTGCGTCAGTGATGGTTTGGTGGGGCGTGTCTTATCAAGGAGTCACAAAACTACATTTTTGTGAAAACTTCAACCAAAGTGTATCAAGATACAGCCTTGGATCATGTTGTGAAACTTCTCAGCAATACACTTTTTAAAAATATACCGTGGACTTTCCAGCAGGTCTCTGCACCTGGTCACAAGGCACGAACTATCCAAGCCTGACTTGAAACCAACGTTCCGGACTTTATAAGAGCTGAAGACTGGCCCTCATCTAGCTCAGACCTCAACCCTTTAGGCTTCAAATTATGGTCAGTTTTAGAGGACATGGCCTGCTCTAAACGACACGGTGAAATTGAGTCTCGTTAAAAAATATTTGGAGCAAGCAGTGGCGAAATTTCCCTTGGAAACAGTGCGTAAATCCATAGATTCGTGGCCAAACAGATTAAAGGACTGTATAAAAGCCAAAGGTGCCCTTTTCCAATAGAATATTTTTTTATTTTTTGCTGAGACTAATAAATATGTAGGTATCAATTTTAATAATATTACATTACTTCATTAAAAATAAAATGCATTTTCATTTGTAACAGAACTTATGGCTGGACTAGGTAGTTCTTTAGTTTTGTTTTTATGCCAATTTACAGGTGGAAGAACAAGTCTTTAGACATATTTTATTGTATTATTTCTAAGATGGCAAGTACATAAATAAGTTACGTGCCTCATACGGGAATGTAGTTTCGGAAGAAAGGCAGTGCCAAAATAAAGTCATGATTTTGCTTTGAAAAGTGACGCCTATATTAATTATGGCCATTATGGATTCATATCCGTTACATTGCAGAAAAGCTCAATGTATAGCATACATGCATCGAAAAAAATGTTATAATTTGGTTACATCGTGAGGATTACTTTGAACAATAAATTATGGCGATTATTTAAGATTAATTTATTTCGTTTATGAATAACAAGATACATTTCAACAAGGGTACAGTCACAGTCAGAAGAGATAGACATCTAGACGCAAGACGTCAGAGCGCGCTGTCGTCGCATGCCATTTGGTCTTTTTGATATTTATGATTTTGGTGAATAGGTGAAGCTAGGATATGGAGGGTAGAAGTAAGAAGAACCATCTCTTTATATGAAGAAATGCCTATCGAAATTCATTAAATTAGGTTGGCGCCACTTTGGCATCAGGGTGAATTTTAAACAAAGCGTCAAAAGTTATTAGAGTAGTATTGTAGTGTTTTAGTTTTATAAAATTACATATTATAAAATCACTAAGCGTATTATTCAAAATTTGCGAAATAAACTCACTATTCACGTTTTCACATAACAATTCCTTGAGGTTATTTTTAGTAAATTACTTTGTACTACGTAAATATTTGGCGTTTTATAACAGTGTACTGTCACCAACTAGTCTAGTCGCCAAAGATATAAATTTTTTTAACTCTGCATACTTTGATTCGTCTACAAGAGCTACATTCATACCCTTTTTCTACATCAGCGCCATAGTGGACGGTATTTAAACTGTTATTTACAGCTTACAACTGGACACTTCTTCAACTATTTTCCTATATTATGAGATAATTCTCCTTAGCTCTACCCTCCACAAGCTAGGGCTGCTCCAGCACTTTTAAGCAAAATTTAATTCTTATTTGAAATTGAGTTTTTGGCAGGAACTGAAACAGGATGATGTGCTGTGCAGTTTTATTTTTAAAAAATGTGTATAATTACTACTCTAAACTGAACAATAATCGTAAGATATTGTTAATTTTTGAATAGTAATTATGTGTTTATGTGAGAAATGTGAACTGTATAGTTAAATGTGGCCTTTCGAGTTGTCACAAGAATTCCGTTGAATGGCATCAGTTGTAGCCTACAACTACGCTACCAGTAACTGAACATCAGGATTGGCTATATGGACTAAGATACCGTTGCCTGCCTTTGTCGCGGATTCAACTACTAATACTCTTATTTGAAATCCGCAAACATTTAGTTGCTATGCCAACACTAAGTGGGCTATAAACAACTTACAGGTTACCCTCCATGAGCCTCTGCGCCCGGAGCTGGTTGGCGGGCGAGATGCCCGTGTTGATGCCCGTTATCCGTTGCATGTTGAAATTACGACGCACTTGACCCCTGAAGTCAACATTAGTCTGGCTAGGAATGCAAGGAAAAGTGCTGGTTGAAAAGTAGCGGTGGCTCAATGGTCCGATCCGTACTTACTACCGTCTATATCTAATGGGACGATATTGGAGAAATTCCGTTTAGGGGCGTCCATTAATTAGTAAAAGTATTTTTGGCATGTTTCCAAAAAACAAGGCCGAGACCCCCCTTTTCCCTAAAGTAAGATTAGATGAGAGAAATCCGACCCCCCCCCCCTCCCTTAAATGCCTCACGTAATTAATGGACGCCCTCTAAATACAGAAATAAACATCCTGATTCCAGATATAAGATTACTGATAAATTGGAATAGGTTTAAATATATTATTAAAATTAATATTTACTTCGTAGGAAAATTTTCTATAAGGCTACAAGTTACGTTTTCTGGATATGTCTGCTATAACGTCCTATTTGAAATAGACTTTAATAGCACCTGATTCTAATACGTCAAGCACTTGTTTTGCGGTCACTAATATGTTTACAAATTAAAAATAAAATAATTCTTTTTATTGCATGAGTTCAGGAGACAAGCAGACGGCCCACCTGATGGAAAGCGGTTACCATCGCCTATACATATTTGCAACACCAAAAGTGCTACAAATGCGCTGATGGCCTTTTAAGGGAGTATGGCGGCATACTCTAGACCAGGGGTGGTAGCCATTCAGACGGCTACCACCTACCAAATGCCGTACCACTTGGCTGTCTGGCCGCAGGAAATTGTTTTCTTTCACCGTTCCTACACGGATAAAAGACATTATGTCTTTAGAACAATAACACATGATTACAAAACATTACAGTATAGAATTTTTAGTCTGAGTAATATAGAGCTATCATATTTTACGCACGAAAAATAAAAGTGCATTGATAACGATCGACTAATGGCCGGTTCTTATATCCTACTATTCATTCATTTGCCTTACTATCGGTTAAAATTTAACATAAGCTTAATATACATGTCAAAATTAAACCGGTAGTAAGCCAAGTGAATGAATGGTAAGATATAGGAACCGGCTATTACTTTGATGCATGCAGTACATTACTTTCAGCGAAAATCGCTACGGGGCTCCTAAAAACGATGATAACAACGTTGCCTAATGTATTTTGGACCCTTACGGAAGTGAAAATTGTACCCGGCCTGAGAGACTGCAGTTTTCTATAACTAGGATTAATGTAAGATTTCGATTTAAAAAAAATAGGGTAGTTGACAGATACATCAATGAGATACTTTTAACAATTTACATAAGTTGCACGAGCGTACCTACTTGTGGCGTCATTTGTATAACGAGTCAAATACAATATTAATTAAAGTTTAAACAATATTTAAAATTATCTCTATCATGATATTTTGAAGTAATGAATTGATTGTGACATTTGTCAACTACCCCATTCTTGGCGTATACAGCAGGTAGGCTTAACGACTCACCTGATAGAAACAGATAGTTTTCCCCACCGTAATAGAATATAGCTTTGTTTATGGTGTCATAAAATTTCTTCAAGACCGACATGTAACCACCTCTGTCTAGTGTTGCAATGTCCGTAGACGACGGTAACTACTCTCCATCAGACGTGCAAGTCAGCCTGTTGTTCTTCACCAATAAAAAAATTAACAAAATGAATTTAATGTAAGGTCTCATACGCACTATGCGGTTAGCCGCAGCCCGGTCAAATATACACCAGACCATAGTATGCAGCATCAAACTATTTCAAAAATGGACATTGAAGTCACAGTCGTTCCATATATTTACGAATGTTACAAAAATATATAAAAAAATCAAATTAACTCTCCGGTTTTTCTTTCATATTTTTATCAGAATACTTGGTGCATTTAGTATTCCAATTTGATAATCATTTCTGTATATTAATGATATTTTTTTTTTAGTATCGAACTCCACATTTTCTACTATATAGTGTGTGTACACGACTTAACTCAATGATGGTCGCCGGCATACTAAGCCGAAGCGCCAGTAGCGACCGGGCCGGTCTGCCAGCAGCCACAACGTAGTGCGTACAAAAATCACATTCACATACATCTGCTTACCTGCGGTCAGCCGGGCGGCTGACCGGCCTGCAGTTAAGCGCATAATACATATGAACCCTTCCTACCTGCAACAATATACATACCTGTTGTAAAGCTCCTGTAACATTCTATTCTGTTTTATGGTTATGGACGCCTCCCAAACATCATTTTGGATACTGGATAGACCCTAAATGAAATTTTAAAACAGTAAGACTCATTAATATTAAACGTTTGTAAGTAGTAAAAAAAACCACTTAATTGCTTAGCAAGTGAATAGTGAAAATCTTGCCTATAAACTCCTCTTAAGCATAAGGGGGCCACATCTTATCCTAAATAATACTTAAATATCAGTCAAAAAATACCAAGAGAGGACTTATCATTAAGCGGTGATTATATAGAATCAAATAGTGATAAGTATATAATTTACCAAGTCATGGTAGCGTAACGGCTAGCGCACGCGTTCCGAACACAAACTGCGCGGGTTCGATCCTGGCCGGAATGCATGCACCAGTTAGTCAGTTTTCGGATCTAATGTGCATATTGTTACAATTACCACGTACTAACAACGGCGAAAGAAAACATGGTGATGTAACCTGCACACCGAGATAACCGATGTGTCAAACTTGACAAGCGTGGCGGGTATACTATCTGTCCCCCCTATAATGGGATGCCCGAGCTCAGCCGTGGGATATTTATGGGCTGGTATTATATGATTATATAGAACTTACACATTACTGCTAAGTCTAAAACGCACGGACACGTTTCCCATAGTATGTCTCACATAAGCCACTGTTTGCAAAAATTCTAAAGAATTTGTTTTCAATACCACCACGCTATTAAAAAAAGCTTAACCCGCTTTGTTGTTATCAACTTATTATGTACAGATGGCAGTCGGGGAATTGTCGATGGTGTTCTTTATAGCTTTAAAGGTGTTTTCCACCGGTTATTGTGCTAATAAATAAGGTCGACTTTGACGGTCGGAGAGTTGTTAAAACCACGCAACCAAAGTAAAATCAGAACAACAATATTATTACGACTAATTGCACGTCTAACGGTTCATTGATAAAGATTTGGACTTATTATAGTTTGTTTGTAAGCGAATGGCTATCAATAAAGGGGGATTCTAAGAGGGGAGGGGTATCGCTTGGTGTGACAGTGGGAGACAGAGGCCTAAGGATATGTGACGTGTGTTTTTGTAAATTGACAGTTCCAGGGGTTGGGTGAACGCCCGCTATAAGCAACATGATTACTCGTATTGCAGTGGCGTACTTACTGCTCCTCCTACCAGCCTGGGAATTGGGGGGCCCGTTGGGGGCGCCGAGGCGGCGGTCCTGGCCGCCGAGCTGGGCCCCGCCTCGGGCTCTCCCTCCTCTCGCTCCACCTCGCTCTCGGACGACGATATGTTAACCCTAACACAAAATACTGATCAATAGAACAAAATTATGCACGAACCAACGTACTGCATCAGGGTCAAAAGTCACAAGGTCATTCATTATACTCTCTAAAAAAATGACAATCATTTTGTAACATCATTTTATACTTATAAGTTATTTTTAACTAAATTATTATTTAATTTACATAAATTTGAGCTAAAAATTTAATATCATCAAAGACAAAATAATACTGGCTAGTAGAATGTCACAGACAACCAAAATTGCTTGACGTTTCATATGTGACGTATTAAATGAGTTCATTAGATTTAGATATGGATTTGACGCCTGATTTAATTAGAGAAACTAAAAGCAGAGTGCTAGCCTTGTGTGAAAGGCCTATTTAGGCACTCTAACTATCGGCACCCTCTCTATGATCGTGCGCCAAACCATCTCGTGCCTAAATAGGTCACTTTCAACTCTCGTGTAACAATCTACTATAAACAAGAAAGAATCTGAAAATGCTCACTATCATATCGCTCTAGCTCCGATCCGATATCGAGCCGGTACCGGTTCGTTGAAAACAATATTTGACTGAAGCGAGATCGGACCTGTCTTAATTTATACCTACTAGTAGTGATCCAGACTAGTAGTGTAGACACAGCGAGATTTGATTAAACTGAGTCCGGAGCCAAATTGAACCTTGTTGTGAGATTAGTAACGTACACACAGCGAGATTTGATCGAAATGAGATTGAATCATATATGGCATCACAGTGTCAAGTGAGCCTAAACAATATCTCAATTACTCTTAAATGAGGGATTTTCCAGAGTTACATTTTCTAGCAGGCGTTTATCATTTGTAGTAATCTTTAATGACAACACTCACGGTGGCAGAGGTGACGCTGGTCTGGGCGCCCTGTAGGGGCGCATCCGTGGCCTTCGCGCGACCCGGCGCGGCAACGAGCGCGGCGGTCCGGGGGGCGCGGGGGGCGCCGGCGGCGCGCGCTCCAGCACAGAGTCGCGGGTGCTCTTGTTCGAGGGCCCGTCCGGGTTGGGCTGGATGTCGTGGATGCACGTCCACTGCAAAACAACGAGCATGCATTCACATGCAATGCATCAGACCCATGTAAGCTACCTCTTTTCTAAAGTTAAAGGGTTTGTTTACCTAGGGTGCATATAAGATGAATGGAGCGCTAAACTCTTTTATGAACAGCCGAAAAGTGTCTATAAAACCACGCCTGGCTGTCCAGCAAGGAGTGTTAGTACCCAACGCTAATGTATGGCAGAGAAAGAAATAAATAAAAATAAGAATCCTACCTATCCCATCCCCAATATCTCACCAAACTTACCTTTAAATCACGTTCCAAACAAACTCCCAACCCCATCCAACCTTAACCAATATATCCCAATAGTGCAAAATTATTTACCCAAAAATAAGTAGTTAGTAATAAATAAGAAAAAAATGTAAGTTAAATAAAGCAAAAACAAAAAAGCGGGCATATCTCGTTCGCCTGAGCTAGAAAAGCAGCTAAAAAAAATGTATGGCAGTGAAAGTTGGCTATGGCAAAAGAAGCATGAAAGTAGGATATAAGCAGTTGAAATAATAATAATAGCTTTGAGAAGTATAAGTAAGGTTAGTGTAAATGATACGATAAGAAACAGTGTGATAAGGGAACATTGTAGATGGAAAAAGGGTGTATTGACATTAGTTGAAAAACGAATGTTAAGGCGGTGTGGGCAAGCAGAATGAATGAGAGCAGCTTTACAAAACCAGTATATAATAGTAATGTGGCTGGTACAGTCGGTGTTGGTATACCGCAACATACTCACCATGATCAAATTGAAGATATTTTGAAGAAAGGTCAGGTAAAAAGCAGTTTAAATAAATAAGCCCTAAAATATTAATGATAGTTGATTTGCCAGGATCGTAGAAGGCGGAGATCCATCATCACTGCCTACCCCCAACACCTGTGTGCTGCCTACACCGCTCGCCTTCGATTCTCAAGAATGTTTCTTTTACACACCATAAAGCTATGGAATGAGCTCCCAGCAGAAGTTTTCCCTGAGCACTGCCATATGGTTTAAAAAAAAGGAGTAATTACATTTATTCCAGGCCAGGCACCTCTGGTGTTGTGAATGTTCACAGGTAACAGTAACCGCTTTCCATCAGGCGGGCAATAAAATAAACTTAGAATATAATAAACGTACGAGCTGGGGCACGACAAGCGTATGATTAATGGTGGTACTTATAATACTATAATGATACTTGGTTAGCCATAATTAATTACATATTATCTACATAAAGAGCTAAATATTAGACTTATAAAAAAAATGATGACGTGACAAATAACCCAGTCAGGTGGCAGTGCATTTGCCCATGTGGATGGCCACCGCCGCAGGGGTCCAATTCTGTTATTTCAATATCTTGGCGTTGCGAAGATATTCGAAGTACGATTCCATTGTGATAGTGTCAAAAACTCGTATTCTACTAAATCCACAATATCTTCTCGATATCATCGCGGCGGCATAACAGTAGAAAAAAATTGAATACCGAAATCAGGCAAATCGACGATTGAGACGATAGTGTCCGGCAATTTTTACCAGATAGTAATAGCAGAATTTGGCCCTTTGTTAAAGTAATCCGCCATATCAATCACCCTTTCGATGCCGGCAGCACAATTGTAGCACTTCTGGCGTTGCAAATATTTGCTGTATTCAAGCAATAAAAAGATATAAGTAGTAGCTCACCTCTGACCTATCGCCATGACTTATATTTCTGCCATAATAAACAATTACAGAATAAATAATTACAATAATTTAACGGCAAAACAAAAGGCGGCCTTATCGCTTAAAGCGATCTCTTCCAGGCAACCTGACTGAGAGGATACTTTTAACAAATTATGTCTATGTATAATTAAATTAAAAGAAGTAAAATAAAAAAGGAAGAACAATACAATGTGGACAGTAAACAGCTAAGTTAAGAAAAATGAATAGAAAAATATATATTTTATTATAAACTAAGGTAATAGTTTTTGACAGATTTTTTAAATATGGCAAGTGATTTAGCTTTTCTGACATCTACGGGTAAAGAGTTCCAAAGGCAGACAGCCTGCACAGCGAAGGATTTGGAGTAAAATGTTGAAGAATGTGCAGGTGCCTTTAACAGGAGGTTATTAGAGGAGCGCAAATCGAAGGTGTGTGATGTATGAAGGAAGTTGAAACATTCCTTAAGGTAAGGAGGAGTATAGGGTATAAATAGTGTACGATATAATAAATTTAGAAGATGAGCATTCCGGCGAAGTGAGATTGGGAGCCACTTGAGTTTTTTCCGATACTCAGAAATGTGGTCATATTTTTTTAATCCAAATATGAATCTAATACAAACATTTTGAAGACGCTCAAGTTTGATGAGTTGCTCTTGGGTGATATTAAGATAACAGGCATCCGCATAGTCAAGGATAGGTAGTATAATTGCTTGAACAAGCGAAATCTTAGTGGCGGTTGGAAGGAATTTTTTTAGTCTTCTGAGTGAGGCATAGGATGCAAAGATCTTGCGACTTAACTCGGTAATGTGTGGTCGCCAACATAGTTCCTTGTCAATGATTACGCCGAGATTCTTGACTTGGTCACTAATGGGAATATACGAATTATGAAACATTACATCAGGGAGTAATTCAAAATCTATTTGGGACATTGTTCGAGAGCTACCGATAATAATAGCCTGAGTCTTACCAGGATTAACGCTAAGTCCGTGAGAAGTACTCCAGTTGTGTATACGATTCAAGTCATCATTAATAACCTTAATAGCATCATGTAAGGTGTCCTTTGGAGCCTGGGTATAAATCTGCAAATCGTCTGCATAGAGATGATAGGAAGAAGATAGATTTTTGGAGATGGTATTTATAAAAATAGAAAATAAAAGAGGAGATAAAACGCCGCCCTGAGGAACGCCAGCAGATAGATCTTGCCATGTAGAAAACATGTCATCGATACGTACACGCTGCCGACGTCCGACCAGGTAACTGTGAAACCAATCAATTGCTGATGGAGATATGTTGAGAGAGCGGAGAATTTCGATAAGTATATCAAAATCCACATTGTTAAATGCACTGCTAAAGTCGAGCAGTAACAGAACAGTCACTAAACCTTTGTCCATACCACAACGGATGTCATCAGTAATTTTTACTAGTGCAGTTGTTGTGCTGTGGCCTGGTCGAAATCCAGACTGAAAAGGATTCATGAGGGATTGTGTGTTGAGGAATATACTTAGTTGATCATGAACCAAACGTTCCAGGATTTTAGAGAGAAAAGGTAGGATAGCTATAGGGCGGAACTCAGAGAAGGATAAGGGATTAGGTTTCTTGGGTAAGGGAATAACTTGGGCTTCTTTCCATACAGCAGGAAATATACCAGTAGATATGGAGTCATTAAGGATTTGGGAAATGGTAGGACTGATGATGTCAAGAATGGGGAGTATCATGTTTCGACTAATTCCGTCACTGCCAACTGCATTAGAAGTGATCGATTTTACAGCTCTCACAACATCACATACAGAAAATTGATTGAGACAAAAGGGAGTACACTGAGGAGTAGGAAGAGAAGAAATTAAATTACGAGTTTCAGACTTAACTGTCATATTAAAAGTTGACGTGGTAGCAAAGTGCTGATTCAGAAGATCTATGTTTAGGTTTTTAGAATTAGATATGGGTGTAGTTTTACCAACTCCCAGTGATTTAAGAAATTTCCAAACTTTTCTAGGATTATTAATATTTACTGACTCGTGAATATACCGGCGTTGTGCATCCCTACATGCTCTATTGCAGCGATTGCGTGCTTGTATAAAAGCTTGTTTGTTGATTTCAGTAGGACGACGTTTATATTTAGATTTTGCTTTACACTTTTGTTTCATGAGGCCCTTAATCTCATCAGTAAGCCAAGGTGCTGGAAGATGTTTAAGTTTTATTTGACGCATAGGTGCATGTAGATTATACAACTGTAGAAGGTTAGCATTAAATACATGCACCTTTTCATCGACAGAAACTGCATTGACGACTCCAGACCAATCCAATTTGTTTGCATCATTTCGTAACTCTTCCAGGTTCATACCACTGAAGTTACGCTGTAATATCAGCTTCGATTTTGCTTTCGGAGGACGCACATTATATGATAAATAAATCATGTCATGGTATGAGAAAGCGTCCGCGGAATGTTGGCCATGTTTAATGACATGAGAGGGGGAGGACACTAAGATTAAATCTAAGAGAGAAGCTGTTGCATTAGGCAGCTTGTGTGTTGCACCAAGAGGAAGAATTGATAAATTAAGTGATTTAATTAAGGTCTCAAAAGTTGAACATCTATAGTCACGTTTAAGCAGACATGTATTAAAATCCCCCATAATAATAGAGTGATTATATAAAGGGATGAATTTTTCCATAAGGGTTTCAAAAGATGAAAAATAGTTAATTCGTAGGGACGGACTGTAAAACACACCCAGTAACAGTTTTGTATGCCCAAGAGATATTTCTATCAGTAGGTGTTCACATGCGTCAGGCTCTGGTGGTTGACGGGACATGCTTATAACGGAGAACGGAATATGTGATCTAAGATAAATAGCCACACCCCCACCAGTAGTACCAATTCGGTCGTTGCGAATAAGTGTGAAACCTGGTAGTGTATATGATACAGTTGGGAGACATGGCTTCAACCAAGTCTCAGAAACTAACAGGGCATGAATGTTTCCTTGACTAAACGTCGCCAGCATATCTGAGAAATGGGCTGGAATGCTCTGCGCATTTATATGTAAAACATTGAAATTTGGAAGAAGAATGGGGAACTCAGAATAAATAAAATCAGTAAGGTTATAAGTGCTATCTTTAGAATCGTGACTATCAGAAGAGCATGAAAAATAGTCCACATCAGTATCGCTGTCTACATCATATGCCATATAAACAAAAATTAGTAAAAAAAAATAATATATATATATTTATAACCTAAAAATGCAAAATAAATATATCTCTATAATCAATTTAACAAAAAAAAAAAAATACATTTACAATCACCTGCCACTACATGACAAAGTTACAGTACTAAAAAATAATTACGAAGATAAATCACATTTCAAAACAAACTAAAATTAAATCTAAAATATTCAGCTAGCTATAGAAGTTATTCCAATTAAACAAAGAAGATGAAAGTGATAAAATAGTTTTAAAAAAAAGAACAGTTACACAAAACAAAGTATTATTTTTCACAAGTCCTCTTTATACAATACATACACGAAAAGTACAGAAAAGGATGTAATTGATTTCAAAAAAGGGAAAATTGTCATAATAATAGGATAATATGTAAAATTATTTTCTAAATGGGTATAATAAGCATTAGCTAACATAATTAAAAGGCAATAATTACGCCTTAAAAAAAACAATGTAAAAAAGAAGGTGGATTGAAAATAAGAATAAGGTTATTGACCGATTATCACGTCGCATTGCAATGTGTTTATATTATTAGATGAGACTATAGCGGTTATTATTTTTTCGGTGCCATACGTCGTGTTTTTGTCCAACAAGATATTGTACAACAAGATATTAAAAAAGTAACACACTTTATCCGTGCACAAACGGAGAAAGAATACAGTTTCCTGCGGCCGGGCGGCCTGTCGTAAGAGGTGACAAAACAACCCACAGCCAGGTGGTAGGGCATTTGCCCGACTGAATGGCTACCACCCCTGGTCTAAAGTATGTCGCCATAACAACCTTGAGTTGTGTTCCGGCATTAATGACCAGGTTCCAGTCTCCCTTAGGAGAGCAGCAGCGCATTTGTAGCACTTTTTGGTGTTATAAATGTCCATAGGCGATGGTAACCGCTTTCCATTAAATGGGGCGTCTGCCTGTCTGCTGAACTCCTGCAATAAAAAATAAATTATAATCTTCAATACTATAAGTGCAATGGGCGTCTTTATCGCTTAAAGCAATTTCTTCCTTTGGTTGAACAAAATCTTATTATTGAAAAGAGTGTGTTGGTGTACAATTTAATAAAATAAGGTAAATTTCATGAAATCGACATTTTAGACAAAGTTCTAACCTGTAAAGCGCTAACTACTTCAGCGTCATTCCCTTCTGGAAAGTCCGATATGAATTCGACGCGGTTCTCCTTGCGGTTACTGTCGAAAAGGTGGTCGTACAATGCCGCGATCGGGATCAGTTGTTGGCTCATTTGCATCAACCGATATAGGTTTGGCTAAAACGTCAAAGAATAAATATAGACTTTTCAAAAGTCTTTTAGATGATAAAATATTGGTTGAAATTCTAATGGTGTTTTTCTATTGGCCGGTTCCAATTTAACACGCCATTTTTGACGTACCTGTCTGAGAGACCGGGTGGTACGAGAAAGACGAATAACTTTTTAACACGTCATCAATTTGTGTTGTGATTTCGAGCAGCTTCCTAACTTTAGGCATCACACCAGTGGTCTATCTCGCGGCAGTGCTGCGGGCAACATTTCTGGAGTTTTCTTGCCAACCGGAACCGTGAGCATTGCCGTATCTTTTTTTTTTAATAAGGGGAAGTCCGATTGAGGACCATAAGCCGCGACAAGGGCAGACCCTTGGAAGGATACTTTGCGACCCGTGTGAGGGTTTGGAACTGGTGCCATGCTATTTCCACTCCCTAGTTACGGATACCCACTAAATCCCTGGGTGTTCCGTCCTTCGCCTTATGCCAGGACTACGGGTGTATGACCTAGCCTCACCGTTAGCTCTCGTAGGTGTGGGCCTCGCGAGGCCACTTCCACTGCCAAGGGACTACTTTTATCCCCCGGCATCATCAAGCTCTCTGTGCGTGGGGGAGTTTGCAACTCGCCCCACGGGAGAGTGAGCGCGCGCAAAACACACTGCGCCCTCATCTCGACGGCATGTGCAGGTGAGTGAGAACCCCTATTCACCCTGAAGATCCATGCTGGCACATCGGCGCTGCCGCGTCTTCCTTTGCCGGGAGTGGAGTAGCGCTAATGCTCCCGCTCCGCTTCCTCCTTTGCAAGCATAACGTGCTTGTAGAAAGAAGGAGACGGCGTCCCCATCCGGTGCTGCTCCCGATCGGGAGCGAGACGTCTAGTCCGGTGACGGCGACGAGGTCTCAGCCCTGCTCTATCCAGGCAGGACACTCCTGGAGTATGTGCTGGCACCCTGAGGTCGCCTCGCGGCCCAGACCACGAGGGTACCTCTCGAATCTTAACAATCTGTCCATTTTGAAGGCCGTGAAGTAATATAAAAAAAAACCATTCAAAAAATCTTTCTTTTAATATACAAGAATGGATTATGTAAATTACGTCACAGAACACACATTACACAGCGGTTGGCATACCCTTGATATTCGTTTAATTGAAAAAAATATAATTGGCAGGTTTAATGCTATAAATTATCAAACCGTGAAAGACAAATGAATTTTTAAAATGTGAATTACGAAATTAATTACTAAAATGTTTGAAAACTTTATAAATAAAATAACAAACGTCTATAACTAATATTTTTTTTAAATATTACTACTACACTTTTTCAGTGGCTGATTCTAAATATAGTTTTTATGTAAATTTAATATGTTTATTTATATTTTAAAGTACTGCTAATTGAAATTTCATTACCATACCATACCATACCATAACTAACAATCCCTGTGATACATGAATATTTTCGATATATATTTCTACGATCGTAACCGTGAATAATAAATTATAGTACAATTATTTGGACAATTACATTTGAATTTACACAATATCGATATTTTGTCCATACATTTTTAGTGTCCAAATGTCATCATAATTCTTATTAATATTATAAATGCAGGAATAACTCTGTCTGTCTGTCCAGTTTTCATGAAAAAACTACTGGACCGATTTGGCTGAAACTCAGTATACTTAGTCTGGCCATAAATACTGTTACAATTAAAAAGAAACAAAATATTACATTTGAATTTGGAATCTGTCATTTTTATATGATTGTTCATCGTGTTTTCTCATTTTGGCGCCGATACATTGTACAACATTTTGCGATATTAAAATGGAATGGGGCGATAAAGAGAACCGAATCGCTGTGATTGCATTACACAAAGCAGATATGAAGCCAAATGCAATTTTTAAAATACTCCATACGCTTGGTATTAGTCAAATGTTTGTGTACCGGGCTATTAATAGGTATAATGAGACCTCCTCTTTGTGATAGAAAAAGATCTGGCCGTCCACGTAGTGTTCATACGAAAAAGGTGGGCAAAGCAGTAAGA